>APFE030498312.1:0-39210 GCA_000404065.3 Pinus taeda | reverse complement strand
AGGACCACGTTTCATGAATTTTCAAACTGGATCCAAGAAGATCAAATAATCATCAAGTACATGCAAATCACCCAATCAACCTTATACAATCAACCAATGAATCACCCAACTCTTCAGAATGCTGTAAACAAAAAAGTAATACCAGAAATCTAAACCCAAAATTCTACAGCAATAGATAAAAGACAGTCAACAAATGTTTCAAGATTAAGTTCGCAACTTCACCAATAAGGGCCTGCGTATATTCGCAGCTCTTCTGAGTCTAAACTGCGTAGATCCGCACTAGTCGTTCTTCTGCTCTGCGTACTTCTGCTCAAATCCCCACTTTACTGTCTGACTTACAGCGTACATCCACACTGTGCTTTCTTCTTCCCTGCGTACCTCGCACTGCGCCTTTTGCTGCGCTGCGTGCCCCCCGCATTGCGCTTTCTCTTGCGCTGCGTACCTCGCACTGCGCCTTGTTTTGCGTCGCGTACCCCCGCACTGCGCCTTCGGATCGCCTGCAGACTTCTGATTAGGGCCAAATTAACAGTCATCCAATGTGCCACAATCAGTTAGATCCACAGATCTGCTCATGCACCCGAGAGATCATGACTTATCAATAGATTCGCCTTAAGTTTTATCCATGATTTAGATCTAGCTTTTAAAATCAATCACCCAAAATTTCAGATCTTAAGATATTCAAATTTTTCACTAGTATCTAGCCAAGCGATCTCCCTTCCTTTTTATAGGTAAGCCTTTCACAATACCATGGTCCAAAACCATAACAACACAATACCATGAACCTAATACTTGGGATCAATACTTTTAGATGCAATACCATGGACCAAAACCATAGGATAAAAAACTGTCGGATTAATACCATGAACCATTCATGAAGATTCCCACGTGCACGCACTTTTATGCATTGGAGAGAGTGAAACTGGGGTTCGCACCTTCTGAACTGAGCACCTGCGTGCATGTCCGCACTCCTTGGTTGGCGTACCTGCGGTTCCGCAGCTTCTCCTAAGATTACCTGCGGGTATCTTAATTTCCATGATTTTGAGTGCCTGAACTGAGATCTGCCACTAGAGAGAGTTGTCATCAAGTACAACACCTGTGCTATAGTACCAAACCATAATCATAATGCCAACAGATAGTGCATGATATACCCCCTGGTTTGTCTTTTCTTCTCCGCTGATTTGGACTTGTTTCAGCAGCAGTATCATCTACGACTTCATTTCTAGAGTTCTGTCTCCCCTGACATCTTTCTGACCTAGGCATTATGATTGAGTTTTTAGTGAAATTTAGAACCATTTTTCTGCTGAACCAATCCTACATTCTTATCTTCTATCAACTGAAAATAAGCCTTGTGTTTCCAAACCCATAGCAAAGACACTCTTTCCATTCTTGTTAACAATAAAGACTCTATTATGGCTAAAATTTATGTTATTGTAGATCATGTTTCAATATACCACTAACTGAAAGTAGATTTTTCTCCAAATGACACAATAATTATCTTTAATCATTACATCTCACCTCTTAATTGAAGTAGGACATTTTCCTTTCCTCTAACTATGTATTCCTCTATGCCACTCAACACAACAAATTAGATTGTAATTCATCCTCCACAAAATCAGCGCATCAATCAGTAATGTTGGTAAAATGTCTAGATGCCCATGAATCAATGTACCGATTATTGTTACCAGTCCTTGAATCCTTGCTTTTGGCCCTGAGCATAGAACTCTTCTTTCTCATTTTTCAGGGGTATTGGTCATTGGAAGAATGCTTTGGGTTGTGCTTTTCAATCCCTCAATGGCTTCTGCAAATTCAGCTTATATGGGCTAACTTGCCACAATAAAAGCATTAAACAGCATTTCTATATCTACTTGATTCGGAGCATCTATTCCAATCATTGTCTTCTCCCTGTTTGCTGCCCTCACTCAAACTTTGTTGCAGGTAAAATCCTAGAAGCCTCATTCCCACTATTACTCCCCAACTGCTTTTTTCATCTTTATTGCAAAGCTTAATGCTCAACTGCTCAAATGTTAGATCTTTATCTGTGGTAGTAATGGAAAGTTTTTTCAATAAAATTTGTATAGGAGGGAGGTAAACTTTCAAAGTCGTATGCATGATTTCTTCTTCTTGCATTTTCCATCCAATTGATTTTGGTTGATATTTAGTATCTTTAATTTTTATAAAATTATTTTGGTTGGAGTCATTCCATTTTAATTGATTTTAACAAAAGGCTCTCCCTTTTTGAGGTTTCATGCATGTTCCAAAGATCCCCACATGATGAATGCATCATTACCATATTGAACTATATGCAACATCTCATTCAAAAGCTTGATTAATATCACAACTTCTTGATTCTTTGTATCATGCTTCACTTGGGCATTGCCACACTCAACTCTGTTCAAACATTTGTATTCAAAGATTGCAAGCAACTTTTCTTTTCATGAATTCAATTTCTACACATTAAACTTTTGGTTTCCATTCAACAATATATGGGGTAAGTTGGCAATTTTTAAGAGTTTCAAGTGCACCAAACAAAGTTGAATTCATTACTTATGACTTAGTGGCACTAAACAGATTTAAATTCACTACTATAACTTGGTGATTTACAGTTCTTACCATTGGCCCATTATAAAAAACATCGATATGCTCCAGACTTATGAAGCTCATCCAGGAGGTCATTAGTTGACTAGAATAGGGAATTTGTTCCATACAACAATTAATTCTCTTATGATTATGGAAATATTGTGTAAACAACTATGTTTTCCAACTATGGATAGTTGGATCGGAGATGGAGCACAGGATAAAAAAAGGCCGCGTCTCTCTCCTCGAGAAGAATGATGAGGGTTAAAAATTTGCTGCTAAGTAATTTGAGACGGGAGGTAGGCTCAGAATTGCGTGTGGCATCTACTCAAGGATTGAATGACTTACACTCTTTGTTTGTTCCATTACTTAATCATTTACACCATTCAGGACTATTGTACTTGAACCAAATTTACGTGGAACAAAGTCCCATTTCGGACTTGTCGTCTTGGATGGATGGCAGGGATATCAGCCTTTTAGGATCATTAGTTGCAGAATGGGACAAACGCACTCTTCAATTACGTCTTCCAAGCATCTTCTTGTCAACAAAGGAGGATGTGTTATCATGGAACGACAGCGAAAAAGATGGGCAACTACAGGCATAGTTTTAAAAACCGGCCGGCACGAACCGAAAACTTGTCAAACTAGCTAGTTCATTAGGCAAGCGGGTCGAACCGGGCAAAAAACTTGGTTTAAGGGCTGACTTCGCCAAAAAATCACAAAAACCAAACCAAACCGGCCGATTTATGACGGAACCAACCGGTTTATGGTCAAACTGGCCGGTTTCGTCATAAACCGACTGGTTCATTGCCAATGCCGCGTCGGACGGTGACAGACCCACACACTCTTTTTTGAAGTTTCCTGTGTTAATTTTTGTAGCATCAGATGTGTTCTAGCCACGAGATTTGGTGGAGAGGCTAGAATACATGTATTCTCCAATATCAGAAATCGTTTCTGGATTTCCACCTAGAGATGACTTAATTAGATTTATTAGTCATTTTTTAATATTTCTTGAGTCTAAACTTAGGAAATATGATTAATTAATCAGAATTAATTAAGTCATGGTGAGAATGTTCTAGAAAAGTACATGGCTTGATTTCTAGTTAATCCTACCCATCGATTAAGATTTAATTGTTGTCGTTGAAGTCTTAACGAAGGATTATAAGAAGTCGATGGGCCTTGGAGAAGACACACCAAATTAGTTGAGCATTCGATTTTGCTGGGAAATCGATCTCCAGAGTAGCAACATTCAGTTGCTGGAGGTGATTTAGTGAGATCGGAGCAGTGAGAGGGGCAAAGATAGTGAGGCAGGAGGAAGCTTTTCCAGTTCTGGCGAATACATTGCAAAGAGTAGTGATTGTCACAGAGAGGTAGAGCAGAGCCCTCTTGGAGAGATTTCCGTTTTGCTGGGGAGAAGGAGAAACTCTAAGCCAAAATGCTGGGGCAGAGAGTGCAGAAACTCTAAGCCAAAAGCTGGGCAGAGAGTCCCGAGGAAAAGAGTATTAGTTTCCTAGATAACAGCTGACGAGACACTGAGAGGAGATGCAGTTCCAAGTTTGTGGGATGCAGTATCTGCGTAGGTTAACACAGTGATTGCGCATAGGGAGCAAGGAGCAGCTCAATTCGAGCTGAGGTTAGTGTTGGATTGCCTGTGGAGTGAGAATTTTTTCTCGCTAGTTAATATTGCCAGTTTTTTCTCTGTTTGGATTGCTAGTTTAAACATCCATAGATTATACTTAGTTTTCACTACTGCGTAATATTAAAACTTGGTTTTCCCAAGTTGGGTTTTTCCGTGGACTTAGTCCAAAAATAATGGTGTATTTTGTGTTTATCTATTTCTTCTAACATTTTTTTATTCCGCAGTGTTTTATTTGTGAAGGTTGCAGTGTATTTAATTTGATATTTGTCGTAGCACACAACGAATAAATTGATTAATTGAATTAAAAATTAGAATAATTAACATCAGTCGCTGCAATACGATTCGAGGTTAGCCGATTTTTCACATCCTAGGTGTTTTGGAGGGAAAGTAAGGGTTGTTTCCCTCCAAAAACACCCTCTCCAAGCCTTTAAAAGGAGCTCACCTCCCTCATTTTCCTCACACATGAGCAGAAAAACATTTCATTTCATTAATAGAAAAATACTAAACTATGCTTACAAATAGAATGGAAATAAGATAGCTTGGGCGATGGTAGCTTATCTCTGAGAAGAGATGTGGCAGCTACATGCCTCTGAACTGTGTTACAATGAGGCTTAGGGGCCTATTTATTATTGGAAAACATGAGAAAACCCTAAACAACTAAAAACCTAACCCTAGGAGATGTAACACCAAGATTTTGTGGGCCCCATTGGGGTTAGTTGGGCAATGAACTTCTCGGGGTTGTAACTTGGTCATATTATCTCTGTTTGGCGCGTAAGATACCTTGTTGGAAAGGTCTTTCTGAGTACTAGAGGTTTTGCTGCAGGTCCATGCCTATGGCTACAGGCTTGTTGCAGACTTTAAAAAAATGCCGTTTAGGGGGTCAAAATTGCTCCAGAAGTTCAGGACCTAAAAAATTGCTAAAAATAGTAAATGCTGAATGAACAAGGAAACATATGAAACTGACTGGGGGATATAGGTGGAATAGGTGGGTGGCCACCAATATCCACCTAGATCATTCCTCCCCCCTTAGGAAGCAATGGTTCCCATTGCGTGCAGAGCCTCCATGAGGTGAGGAAATTTCTTTTGACCCCGGCCCCAGGTGAACTAGTTGCCCTGGTGAAGGAGTTAGCCTGCTTTGACAACTCGATATAGATGTATCCTCTATTGGCGAGTGTTCTTGATCTGTGTCCATGATCTGATCAGTTGTGGCTTGTTACATGTAGTTCGGGTTGAGCTCTGTTGGTGTGAGCTGTTCTGTAATGTCAGATGTGTCCAACAATGGTGGAAAGTATGGTCAAAAGTGATCTACATTGAACACTGGGTGCAGACCAAGGAATGGTGGGATGATGAGCTCGAAGGCATTGTCATCAACGACCTTGGTGATGGTGTATGGCCCATATTGGAGTGGGCGAAGCTTGCGGTGGGGTCTAACAAGGCGCTCCTTCTGCAAATGTAGCCAAACTTTTTTCGCCACCTAGAACTTGTGCGACACTCGATTCCGATCATGGCGCTGCTTGTACTTAGCATTGGCTCTATCCAATATATCATGGACCTGCGGGCGGATGTGTTGAATGTGCTCAATGAAGCTGTTATCCCTCACAACTTTGGATTGAACGTGGGCCGAATTTACCCGAAGCGCTGCAAATGGTATGACCACATCAATGGGGCATAATGGTTGAAATCCTAGCCCTACCTGAAAGGGGCTGTGGCCTGTTGAGCTGTGGAGAGCTCTGTTGTAGTTGTGTTGGACATATGGGAGACTTTCATCCCACGTGCATGGATGCTTCGAGTTGTACATGCGCAGAATGTGTACGATCATCTTGTTGACAACTTTTGTTTGGCCATCAGTTTGGGGATGGAAAGTTGTGGACTTAGTAAGTTTTGTATCCAGCATTGACTAGAGACTTGACCAAAATGCACTCAGGAATCTGCTGTCCCGATCTGAGACAATGGATTGTCGGATCCCTAAGTGTGCCCATACTCACTCAAAGAAGAGCTTAGTAGTGGCCTCTGTTGTGATACTCTTCTTGCGGGCCGCCATGATGGCCATCTTAGAGAATCTGTCAATGACCACGAAAATGCAATTGTTGCTGTGCTTAGTAGAAGGAAGGCCTGACATGTAATCCAGGGAGACAGATGCCCAAGGCTGGCTAGGAGTAGGTAGAGGAGCATACAAGCCTTGCTTCTTGATGGTTGGTTTGGCAATGGCGTAGGATCTAATGTACTTCCCAACATCCTGACGAAGTTTTGACCAATAAAAATACTTTTGCAATACCGCCACTGTTTTCTCTACTTTGAAATGTCCAGCGACTCGACTATAGTGCGTCTCCAAATTCATCTTGGCATGCTCACTTGAAAGAACACAGATGTGCTCCAAGTGGCATAACAGTGCATCTTGAAGGTGAAAATTCTAGAACTTGCTTCCCTTCTAGGAGTGTCTGGTATATGCTGCCGAATTCTGGATCGCTCTTGTAAAGATGCGGCCACCCCAATGTCTCGTGTCCACAGGAGTCGAGCATAGTGATCAGCGCCATGACCGTTGGTGGGCTGAGGCAACCAACGACATTATTGGTGCTGCCCTTCTTATATTTAATGTTCAAATGGAACTATTGCAAATAGGTGACCATTATTGATGGCGATTGTTCTACAACTTCCCTTGTGTCTGTATGAATTGTAGAGGTCAATGGTCTGTGTGGGTGACCGTTTCCTTCCCCAGAATGTAATTGACGGCAGACCTACACAATGGAATACATTTCTTTGTCGTAAGTGGGGTACTTTCAGACTGTCACTGAAAGTGTCTCACTGTGGTAAGCCATTGAATACCCATCTTGAGTAAGAACCACACCAATAGCATAGTCGGAGGCATCTGTCTCAATCTCAAATGGTTGTTGCAGGTTTGGTAATGTGAGCACTGGTGCAGAACAAAGACGATTCTTTAACTCAGAGAACGGTTCTTGTTGGGTTTCCGACCAAAAAAAATTTGCTTTCACTCCGCCCTTGGTGACTTGACTTAAAGGCCAAGTGATATTAGAGAACCCCAATACGAACCTACGATAGAAATTGGCAAGACCCAAAAAGTTGTGGAGCTCTATTAGAGTGGTTGGGGTTGGCCAATCCTGAATGACTTGTATCTTGGATGGGTCCACATGCACACCTTGCTCATGAATGATGTACCTTAGATATTGAACCTAGGTCAGACCAAAGGTGCATTTCTCCAAGTTAGCACACAACTTGTGTTGGCGCAGGGTTTGAAGGACCTGTCGAATATAGTGGAGGTGCTCTTCCCAACTTTGGTTGAAGATCAAGATGTCATCTAAATTCACCACCACGAATGCATTGGTGAAGGGTCGCAAGATGTCGTCCATTAGTCTCATGAAGGTTGCAGGGGTGTTCGTCAATCCGAGCGACATGACCAACCATTCAAAAAGGCCCTCCTTGGATTTGAAGGCAGTCTTCCACACATTGGAGGGTTCGATAGGCCCCTGGTGATAACCTGACTTCAAGTCAATCTTGCTGAAATATTTGGCCCCCTTGAGTTGTTCTAGAAGGTCATCAATCCGCAAGATTGGGTACCTATTCCGGATAGTGATCTTATTCAATGCTTGATAGTCAATACAAAGCCTCCAGGTCCCATCCTTCTTCTGTACCAATACAATCGGGCTCCCACAAGGTGATGAGCTTGGTCTGATGTGCCCTTTCTCCAATAGTTCCTGAATTTGCCTCTTGATCTCATCGTTCTCCGGAACAAAGCGTCGATAGATTGGTCCATTGGGCAACAACGCGCTCGGGGTCAGATCGATGGAGTGCTTGACCTGACAATGCAGAGGTACCCCTGTGGGTGAGGCAAAAATATCCTTGTACTCCTCCATGACCTTGTCCATCTGCCGCTGCTGTGCAGAGGAGCCCTGCCTCGAGGCCGTGGCCACAACCTTCTTCTTGCCCTGGGGGCGAATTATAAGGAAAACAAATTCCCTGGTCTGGGAAATGATCTTACTGCATTGCTTTGCAGTGATCAAAGAGATGGTAGTAGGCGGCGCTACCTCTGGTATCATGTACAACTTATTAGCCAAAGTAATAATCACAGAGTGAGGTCTAGACTCATATACAACATGTCGCTTCCACAAGTATGGTTGTCCTGACTCCTAACAATACATCACAAACTTCAAGAGGAGCAATGTCACACAGTACCTCATTCGTGAAGGGATTGATGTTGTAGGGAAGTGACACTGCTGGCTGACGCGAAGATCTCATCCTTGGTGAAGCCACCAGATGGTGTACGACTATGGATGTGTTGTAGTCTTTAGGCCCAGTTACTCATGACTTCTGCTAAAATGAGGTTCTTTTGGCTCCCGTTGTCAACAATGAACTGCAATGGAGAACCCTTCACCCACATCTATGAGTGGAAGAGGTGTTCCCCCTCCTTTGGATCTTGGTGGTGGCCATGGTAGCACTGGGCTCCACATCAATGATCTGCTTCCCTTTGTCAGTTCCCTTATCGGGTTCTGATTCAGAGTTGGAACCTGCATCTGATTCTGAAGCCTTCAGCTCGGCCACGAGTTACTGCTTGGCCCGACACTCACTTGTATTGTGAGTGGAGCTGTTATGGAACTCACACCATTTTCCCGTGTCCTTCTTCGTCTTCGGGGTGTTGTTCTTTGCTTGCGGCTTCGACGGGCTGTCCTGGGTAGCCCTGCCTTGGCTTGGTCCTATGTTTTGTGGTTTGGGGACACCTTTTCCTTGCTTTGGATTCGCAGATCCAAAGTCCCACTTCTTCTGTTTAAACTTGTACTCAATCTTGCGTCTTGACATCATACCCATACGCTGTGCCGAGTGAGGAAATTTCCAAGAACTCTATCTCGTCTTGGATGTACTTGTGTAGATAGTCGTGGTCCTTGAGCACCAAATGCCGCTCAGTATCCTTAATACCTAGCTTCGTGCAAAGGGTATGGAAAGTATTTGTGAACTTTGGCACATTGTGTTCCCTTCCCTACCGTACCGTGGTCCACTTTATGTATTTGTCTTCATAGCTCGCGACAGGGTAATATTGTTCCTTGATGGCGTCTCGGAAAAAATTCCAAGTGGATGCGACTGAAAACAACAAGGGTTCACTCTTGTCCTTTTGTTCACAATAGGATTCCCACCAGTCCTTGATGTGTGGGACGACTTTAAGAAGTGAAAAAGTAATCTTTTCCCGATTGGAAAAGTCATGAACTAAAAAATATCCTTCCAATAGATTTAACCATATATCTACGACGTCTGCATCTATCAGGCCTTCGAATATGGGAATATCAAAGTTAACTTGTACCTTAAAAGGAGTGGCACCTCTAGAGTGGCTGTTGGATGAAGATGCCTCGCCTGTGGGTAGTCGTTGAAGGATCTGGGCAAAGTTTTGCGCTCCTCTGTTGCTTGAGGGCTTCCTCGAGCAACATTTTGAAAGGATCTCCTACCCCCTCATCTTTCTTTTCTTCCGCCATAGGAGGTTGTCGGGTTTTGTGAGGCTGATCTTGCAATGGTTCAACCATATCAAAGCCCAAACTCCTTATACCCTGACCTCGTTGGGGACATGCAAAGAAAAATAGAGAAAGAGAAGACCACTCTGATACCATTGATCCGAACTTAAACAAGAATGCAACAACTTACAGATATAATCCTAAACATAGAGATGCAACAGATAAACACTTCATTTCATTAATAGAAAAATACTGAACTATGCTTACAAACAGAAAGGAAATAAGATAGCTCGGGCGATGGTAGATTATTTTTGAGAAGAGATGTGGCAGCTACATGCCTCTGAACTGTGTTACAATGAGGCTCAAGGGCCTATTTGTTATTGGAAAACATGAGAAAACCCTAAACAACCAAAACCCTAACCCAAGGAGATGTTAACACCAAGAGTTTGTGGGCCCTGTTGGGCAACCAACTTCCCGGGGTCGTAACTTAGTCATATTACCTTCGTTTGGCGCATATGATACCTGTTGGAAAGGTCTCTCTAAGTACTACAGGTTTCACTACAGGCCTCTGCCTATGGCTGTGCTTGTTGCGGACCCCAAAAAACACCGTTTAGGGGGTCAAAACTGCTCCGGAAGTTTAGGACTCGAAAAATTGCTAAAAATTGTAAATGCTGAAATGAATAAGGAAATAGATGAAACTCACTGGGGGGTCTAGGTGGAATAGGCGGGTGGCCACCAATATCCACCTGCATCAACACATCTCATTTGGAGTTCTTGTGAGTTTGATTGGGAGCTTGGAGAGTGTTGAGTTTTGTTGTGGTCATCTTGGAGGCTTGGAGTTGGACTTGGAGCTATTTTGGAGATAGTTTGGAGCTATTTGTAGAGTTGGCATTTTCAAGAGCAGGTTAAGGAAGCTAGTTTGCATTTCCAGGTAAGGATTTCCACTTGAAAAATTCCTCATTTCACTGCTGTCCATGTATTAATTTTTTTTATGTCTTCTATGCTATCAAATTTTGTAGGCTACATATGCATTTTTTTCCCCTAAATTTATCTTAGGTTTTCCATTTTTCTTAGATGCAATTTATTTTTAAATGGCAGATTTCTTTGCCAATTTTAATTATTTCAAGCCAACATGGCTCCAAAAGCCAAGGAAAATGCATGGGCTCATTGTGATGTGATTGATGGAAAAATGATGTGCAAATTTTGCAATAAATCTATTGGAGGTGGGGGTATTCTCAGATTGAAACAACACTTGGCTGGGATAAGAGGCCAAGTAAAGCCATGTGAAGCACCAAAGGAAGTGTTAGGTCCTGTTAGGGTAGAATACCTTGCCAAGTTTGAAAACTTTGAGGAGAATAAGGCTAGCGAGAAGGCCATCCAAGAAGAAATTCAAAGGAAGAGGGAATTATTACAAGCCATGAAAGAGAGTGGGTATGATGATTATGAGATTCAAGACTCCTCTTTTATCCCTTCCACCAATGACCCCTTTCACTATGTTCCTCCTGCTCTTGGCCAACAATCTAAAGGAACAAAGAGAACAAACATCGAGAGTTATTTCTCATCCTTTGCCATCACTGCCTTTGCTAATCCCATTTCCTCCTAGCCAAGTCATCAACCCACTTTTGGATGAACATTGGAAAAAGCAATGCAAAGAATCTTCTTATCACTACATTGCTAGATGGTGGTATGATGCAAATATCCCATTTAATATTGCTCGCTCACCTTATTACCAAGTTATGTGGGACTTTGTTATAGCTACAGGAAAGGGCTTCAAAGGCCCTACTATGCATGAGTTGAGGGGAGCTCTTTTGCAAAAAGAGATTTACATGGTATATAGATGAGCAAACTTTGCATATTTTGTCTCTATTGGCTTGGAATCAAGGTTTTAAATCTTAAAAATAGTTCTTTTCATTAAAAATTAATTATTTAATGTATTTTTTTAAAAACCGGTTCATTGAGATCTGACCAGTCTCGATTTGACTGGTTCCGGTTTGAAACCCGGTTTATTAGGTGGACTGGTCCAGTAACCGGTTCCGGTTTTTAAAACTATGGCTACAGGTCAAAGAAGTGTACACTTACATCACACGTGACACGGGAGTAGTCAGGACACTGCTGCCACTTGGTTCTTAAATTCCTGGTATTGGGACATCCCTTTAAAACTAAAATGCTTGCTTTGTTTGGATTGCGGCACATAACAAGATCTTAACCTGGGATAAATTGTTTAAAAAAGGATTCCAAGGTCCTGGGCGCTGTTGTTTCTGCTGCAACCACTCAGAAGACATGTCTCACCTTTTTCTCTCATGTCCATTTGCGATCTCTGTCTGGATAGGGGTCCTACAATTGTTTAATTTTCATGCTGATTGGGTCCGATCCAATTTAGGAGACTATCTCAAACTATGATTTTTGGAGTTTTATGAGTTCACAGCTTTACCATTCTACATATTTTGGGGTATATGGAGATCCAGGAAAGCTTAGATATTTGATCAAGAGATGCCAAATTTGAGGGGTACTTGTTTGAAGGTTGCTGCATATTTCCGGAAGATTGGCCCTACTAAGGCAAAGCTTTCTTGCCATCGTTTTCAGTGGAAGGATGTCTGGGAAAAATATCTAGTTGGATTTTTTGATGGGGCATCATCTTTCAACACCTGCAGTAGTGGGGCGGTCATAGCTTTGCATCCTGGAGTACTCTTTAATTTTTGCTCGTTCAGTGGAATGGGATCTAACAACAGAGCTGAGTTATTAGCACTATGGGGAGTACTATTCTGTACCAAATGGTTAGCTATAGAGGAGATTGATATCTTTGGAGACTCCAAGCTGATCGTTGATTGGGTTAATCTGAAATCGTTATTGGAGTCTCCAGTGTTGACAAACTGGATGAAGAGGATTCATAGGCTATTTAGTTCTTTTAAGTGAACTTCCTTCTCTCACATTTACAGAGAGCAAAATCATTTGGCTGATGGTTTCTCTAAAGAGGGATGCAGCTCTACTCCAGGACTGATCAAATACTCTGTTCTGGGGGATAGTTCCCTCGTTCGTTCTGGGTATATCACAATATGATGCTATGATCGGTCAGCCACCCATATGCTTCTGTATTTTTGGTATAAGCCGTAGAACCATTAACAACAGATTCATAATGCTAACTTTTAGCCTATAATTACTCTTGTATCATCCGAAGAACAATGATGTGTTGATCATATTGCAGAGATAGGAATTTTGAAGAACAAGCTTTGTATTTTTATTGGAAAAGCAAGCATGTTTTGTATCTTTGAAAGATAGAGATGTAAGTTTTGTATGGTGACAGCACACAGTAAGGATGTTTCTATACTTAAAGACTGACTGGCAGAGACATTGTTGATCTGGACAAGATCCCATGTTTTGTAACTTCTTTTGTTATCAATGAAAGCAAGTGTGTTTTTTCTTCTTGAAAAATAACTATGTTTTCCAGACTTCCGGGTTTATTTTCATTTTTGAGACCTAATAAACTCAAAATTTGCAATTGGTGTCCAAAAAATTATCCTCCAAAAGAAAATAAATAAAAAAGACGGGTTTCTCCAATCAATTATCAGTCAATTAATTCTCATGTGTTACAATTCTGTTCATTCTCAAGTGGGGGAAACTTGTATATGATAATAATTCTTGTTTATTAATACTGACACACGAGGTCTTGGTATTTTCTCTGTTCTCACATTCTCTTTTATTCCCATGCGAGCTATGTGGGGCAAGTCTAATTAGATGTGGAGTCTCCTATTCCCAATGGCGACTCTCTTTAATTCCCACAAGTCTTTCATGTGGTAGCTGTAGCTTTTATTCCCACGATGGGTCTGTGTGTACCAGTGATGCTTTTATTCCTCGCAAATATTGGCAACAGCTCCTACGAGCACCTCTTACAATGGGAAATCCCATGATAGGCAACCTATCATAATGGGCGGTGGCCATGGTGTGAGCAGCGGCTTCTCAATCTCGTATGCTCATTTATGTCCTTTTGACATAGATACTCCGATAAACCTCCACCCAGGTGCATAGTAGGACAGATTCCTCTGACTCAATCTTTACTGATAAAACTCTTCACGAAATGGTATCGAATTATCTCCTATTCCAACAACGTGACTAATTTAACCACGTCAGTACTCTCTCTGGTCTATATGGTCACATTGGCTCCCTCTTCTCCTCATGGCGCTTCACTCTTTTATAAAATTTCCATAGACGCACGCACTCTAATACCATACTAGACTGCGATACAAAAATTTAAAAAATTATTCTGTAGTTGACATGTCTCACATTTTGAAATGTCTGTGTGATTGGAATTCCTTGGCACCTTTGATCACAATGGTTCCTTGGCTCCTCCCTCCACTTCCTCGCTTATCATTGTTATACTAAGTGAGTTTTAGTATTTACGTTCAAGCGTCGACTAAGAATGAGAAGGGCGATTTAATTCATTATTAGGCGATCCAATTTCTCATTACCTAGATGATGCAATTTCTCATTACCTAGTAGAAGAGTAGGTGATGTAACTCCTAATTACTTAACAATTTAACCATTACATTAAGCTATTCATTATCACTTCAGAAATACATCCTATTATTAGGTTTATGTATTCATTATTAGGTTTTTTTAAATAACATCTTATAAAATTTCTTTAAACCGCCATGTTATGAGGAGTATATCTATGCCGTTGAAGGTTACTTATAATTTGTACTGCTTCATTTGCACCTACTTGGGGAGTTTTGAACCCCAATCTCTGTACCTACATTGTATTTTCAGTTTTTTTTTTCAATCCCTTCTTCTCCTATTACATAGGAATTGCTTTTACACCCTCACATTGCATCCACAGTGGATGTATCCTTTAATCTTTAATCCCATTGAACTCCTTTTGTGGTCATTTCTTGGACGTTAATAAGATTTTCTTATCTAATCTTATTATCTTATCTACGCTGATACAGACCCAATCACTGTGCTGCCTGAAACCGGACCACACTCTTGTGGGCAACCACATTTCATTTATGAAGTTCTAATTATGACTATTATATCTAACAAAACCGGACCACACTCTTGTGGGCAACCACATTTCATTTATGAAGTTCTAAATATGATTATTATATCTAACAAAACAGTGTTCAGGAGAAAACTATTCACTGTGGTTTGGTGTGGACTTGGTTCCTTTGCTGTATCTTAGAGGAAATCCCATTGAACTACTTTTGTGGTCATTTGTTGTATGTTAATAAAATTATCTCATCTAATATTATTATTATCTATCTATGCTGATACAGACCCAATCACTGTGCTGCCTGAAAGCGGACCACACTCTTGTGGGCAACCACATTTCATTTATGAAGTTCTAATTATGACTATTATATCTAACAAAACAGTGTTCAGGAAAAAATTATTCACTGTGGTTTGGTGTGGGCTTGGCTCCTTTGCTGCATCTTAGAGGAAAGGGCCCAATGCTTTTTTTTGCAATTTAACCAAGTACTTTACCCTGTAGCCTGTAAGCAAGGGTGAGCTATTCTTTAGGGGTCAAGGCTATACAATAACAAGGATTGAAGCCATTACAATATTGTACTTAATATAAACTTGACATGTTACTTGCCTGAATTAAATCTGGATGAGGAGAATAACAATCATTCTTTCTCAACTACCCAAGATAAATCCAATTGTCCAAAAAAAGTCCAATGCTTATAACCTAATGCATTGGGATGGGTCTGCCATAACCTTTCTTGTTACCTAATGCATTGGGATGGGTCTGCCATAACCTTTCTTGTTACCTAATGCATTGGAATGGGTCTGCCATAACTTTTCTTGTTAACATGCTGACACTTAAAATTGGCCCACTAGTAAAGTTTAAGTAGGCTGGGTGGTTAGTCTTGAGGTTTGGTCCCCACAAATCCTGCGGTCCAATCCTGAGCAAGACTGTAAGACTATGCATTATGCCAGAGAGCTGGGCAAAACCATGTATTATGCCTGAGAGCTGCTCAAGACCTGATTTCTTCAAGTGAAAACAAACGTAAGCTGGTTGCTTGGGTAGGTTAGCCAAAGTGTTCGATTTGGTTAGATTTCTGCTTTCTTTTCTCATACTGCGGTCCAATCCTGAGCAAGTTTGCAAGACTGTGAGACTATGCATTATGCCAGAGAGCTGGGCAAAACCATGTATTATGCCTGAGAGCTGCTCAAGACCTGATTTCTTCAAGTGAAAACAAACGTAAGCTGGTTGCTTGGGTAGGTTAGCCAAAGTGTTCGATTTGGTTAGATTTCTGCTTTCTTTTCTCATATTGCTGGGTCACTGTTTTCCGTCTGTATTCTTACCTGGTACTTGCTTTGGGGTTTACTTTGATTATCGTTCTTAAGGTTTTTACGACAGGATTTTTCTGGGGGAGCCAGGTCAAGAATAAGAACCCACGCAAGTACTTGATCATAGCATGATGCTTTATTTGTTTCGTTGCAGGCCCTGGCTATGTCTAGGTAGCATTCCATCTTGTTTGCGCTTGCATGGCTTGCGCCACCCTTTCCTGGGGCCTCAATTGGCTGTGTGTGTTGTAGGTTACTACTATTGACAAGGGCCCAACTAGCTATCGTTTTGTGGGCTCAAAACATCTGAACTTGGCATTAATTTCTTCCTTTTTTGTCTTTTGCAATCTGGTGGTAAATAATACATGAATTTTTTCTGGGCTAGACCGATATACCCACGCTCTCAAGACTTGTAGGCAGTTTTAGTTGAAAGTTGAGCTGCTTTAAAAGGGTTGGAAGTTTTGCTGTCAGTTGTCTATTCCTAATCATCCAAATTTCTCACCCGCTTATGGTTCAGTGTTCTTTTGGCCCACCTTTCATGTCTCAGGCACCAGTTATTCGTAACTCAGTGATTGTTTTGCATACATTTTGATCGAATATAATTTTCACGGACGCGTTTTTCCTGTGAATTAACTTTCTCTGATGCAAGTGCTTTCTGTGCATGATATGAACCACATGCAAGCTTGTCAAGCCTATTCTATTATGCAGGTTGCGCCCGTCAGTTGATTTTTCTTCTAACATTGCCATTTAAAACCCGTTCATTATGTTTCTTTGCAAGTCCTTTATCCCAGCTTCTCATATTTTTAACTTGCACCATCACTCACTCATTGTATTGATGTATCATGGTTTGACATGTTTCTTCAGTGCCCGAGTTTCCATCGTGTTGAACGAACTTGGCAGTGAGCAAGGTATGCTATATAGAGGCTTTCAGCAATATCTTTTCCTCTCCCTCGGTGCTTTTAAATTAGCATTTTCCTTGCTTGTTGACTGTTATTTGCTCTTTTGGTGTTTTTCTTTATTGGATGGTTGGATGGCTGATACTGAATATGCATCTGAAACCCTACTTCTCCCTGTTCGTTTACAATGGTGATCTTTAAAGTTTACAACGCGTTTTAGTTTCAGTTTCAGTGATTTGGGTTTAGTAACTGCATATATGAGTGGCATTTTTAGATTAATTTTGCCTTCCTGTTTCTATACATGTGCACTTGTTTCATCCAAAGAAAGGAAACTTGATGTTACTAGCTCATGTCTTGTAGGTTAATATACTGGATGAGTCTTAATTTGCGAGTACAAAGTAATAGATATGGTTATGATTCTCTCAGATCGAATGTTATCTTGTTAAAATGCTTGATGAGTCTTAATTTATGAGTACAAAGGAAAGTAATAGATATAGTAATGATTCTCTAAGATTGAAAGTTTATTTGGATTTAGAAGTCCATTCATATTTTCTTCTTGTGATTGTCATACATATATATATGCCCAACCCATAGGATGTGTTTGCATAGAGAACTAATTTCAGAAGGCCATATGTCTGGTACACTTTCTGGTTGTAAAGACAGACATCATCCATTTATGGCATCTTGTGTTAAGCACTACGGTTTGGTTAGATGATTCAAAGATTTCTGTTATTCTCTCACTTATTAATTTGACCTGCACTCTGCATTGTTAAAATCCCAAATGTACCTTTAATTTTTGAGATCATTCAGGAGTCTAATAAAGTTTTTTCACTGGCATTGCCTTGGTAAGCGTAGTTTTACCTGATTAGTAAATGTTCAGTGATTTTGACAAGTTACTAGGTGACATAATGACAGATTGTTCTTCTCCAGCCTAGTCTCAATAGGCATTGCCTAGGAGTAGTTTTACTTGATTAGTAAATTTTCAGTGATTTTGACGAGTTACTAGGTGACCAGCTAATGGAGCTCCCCATCCCCGGTGGTCATCTCCGACTAAAGGTATTATCTTAGCAGCAAATTTCGTTTTTGGCAGTTCTTTTCAGTATTGACTGTGCACTAATGGTTCGGTGGATAACAAAGAGTTAACACGTGAACTCATGGATGGCTTTCATTACTCTAACTGGCGCTTGTTATGTCAATTGCCTTTTTCTATGATTTTGTTTTTTTGTACTCAGAGGCTCGATCTCTTCTTTGGAAACACCTTTTATAACTTTCTGAGCCGTGTCTTGATAAGATAATGATAAAGGATGGTTAAGCGTCTTAATAGGATAATGATAAAGGATGATTAAGGTAGCTTTTTGGACCAAAAATGCTTTCAGAAGTTTTATCCATATATCTGGTTAGAGGCTTTTTGCACTTCCAGATTAATCTAATTGATAACCATGTACTCTGTGTAAATATCTTTTGATTAATGGAAAGTTTTGCACCGATTAAAGAAACGAGTTACTAGGTGACGTAATGACATATTATTCTTCTCCAGCCTAGTCTAAATAAGTTTAGCTGGGTTAGTTTGGTTGAGAATTCTATCAAATATATAGTTTCTTTTCGTGATATTTCTGTATGGGTTGGAATGATATTGACATGGTCACATGGAAAGAGATGCAGAATTGTCCATTTTCTGGATATGCAACGTTGCTTTTGGTGTACAGCTCAACCTTTGGCTTTGTTGACCTAGTTGTACTACTTTCAAACTGTTGATACCGTAGAGATTACTGAGGTTTTGCAGTGTCGATTAAACATCGCACCACTGAAGCCACTGAAGCCACTAGTGAGTAAAATTCAGATGAGAAATGGTTTTAATTTTTGAATAATCACTATATTATTAAAAAATATTCTGAAAAAGCACTGCAGAAAGTGAATGGTATATACAATGGATATCATAGTCACTTTCTCAAAGTTACTAATATGGAAATAAAATCAAGATATTTCAAGGGATTAAGAAACGGGACATTTTTTTATCAATAAAGCCCTTTTTATCTAGACGTTGATGGTGAACTTTATCTCTCAATAAAGGACAAAAAGTGGTTGGGGAGTTGAACTTGTCATTAAAAACAAATTGCAAATATTTTTTTAAAGAATTAATAAAGTTGAAATCCATAGGTAGTGCCATATTGTAGAGAATGTACACTGAACAATAGAGTTGCAATCTTCAGTGAAAGTGAATGTTAGTGGCTCTTGCCTTGAAACAACATTGGACAACAATCGTTAAGATAATTGTGTGAACATTTGGAAAACTGGCACCCCTTGAAAATATACTTCACTATCTCTAAGCAAAGGCTAACTTGACAAGGATCATCAGGAAGTCCACCCTTGAGAAAGTGGGCCTCAAATGGAATCCCATGATAGACTACCAACTAAGCAAACACTCTTTGTTGTTAAGAAAGTTGAACTAATTAAACACTGTGGAGTGTTCGCACCCATCTATCCTTTGGATCCTTAGACACTCAATGTGCATTGTGTCGAGTGATAAAAAGGTGTCTTTTTAACTCCTAATTACCTCACATTAATTGTCAACCCAGGGACGACTTTTTATTTCAAGAGTGTACTCAGTTTGAGGCGGCTATTTACTTAAGAGTAATGTTTTGCAGTATGGTGCTTAAAATCCAAAAGTAAATGAAAGTTGGAAACAAAATCTAATTGGAATAGCAAGAAACTGAAATGTTCTAAACTAAATCATTCACTCAAACAACCATCAATCGAGGATACAGTAGCAATAACTCATTCCTCTAGAAATTGATGCAATTAAAATCAAACTGGAACAAGACAATGAATCTGGGAACGAGGAAGCAATAACCAATGTTCTCTACAGTTGACAGTCCTGCTTTAAAGCAATTAAAAGGAAATCAAAATTGAACTGAAGCTACTATTGAAAGTAAACTAGGAAAACTCTTTAAAAGCAAACTCTTGCAATTAATCAACATAAATGAACAGCAAAGTAAATGGACAACAAACTGGAATTAAAGGAATCGAATAACCAATCCTATTGAACAACAATCTGTAATGAATATCAATCAAACAGAACAGCAAATGGAATGAAACCATAATTGAAATAGAACAACGAAGATTTATATTTGAAATGAGCAGCATAACAATATATGTTGAGAAGGATAATAATCTTTGTTATGATGGAAAAGAACAGCCACACGATTCAATCTCAGCTTGTGCAATGAAACAATTTCATAAAATATTATAACAGCTCACTGCAAAAACATGAAACTGTAAGGCAATATGATTCAAAGAAATAGGAACTAAATCAAACCATCACACGGCGGAAATTGGAAAGATATAATACACAACAACAACGTATCCACCAGTGGCTCGGCCCTTAGCCACTAGTGGACGCTGTTGGGCTACCTCAGATGAGAAGAATGAGCAGCAACTCCCAAATCATATATTAATCATCAAATTGTGAAATCATTACAATAGCAAAAGCTTGAGAATTACAACATGCAACAATCCCTTCTTCTTCCTATCCTATCATGAATAAGCCATCATCATTCTTGAATCTCTAAGTCTGAATCCTCAATTCTCCATCTCTAAATTCATCATCTCTCTCTAAATTAATCGTCCCCAAAGTCATCCCCCTCTTTGATCTCTGTTCTGATTTAAATACAAAGAGAGAAGAGAGTGGTTACAACTGTGATAATTACAATATGATGATTATTACAAAATTGGATTGTTTCCAACCAATTGATCAAAAAGAAGATATATTTCCATCCATCTCTCAACAAGAGCAAGACAAATTTGGCTTTGTAGCTGAGATTTGGAGGACGGCTGCAACAACAAATCTGAGAAAATCGTGCTCAAATAACCCTGTGTTTCTCTCAATACAAGCCAAATTTGGGCAAACCATTCTCTAGGAAAGTTAATTGGGTCCGTTCTAGACAAAACCCATGTTCCGGATTTTCCATATTCTTCTTCATTTGCTCAAAATCTCAACTGTAAAACTGTCACGCCTTATTCCAGCGAATTTCTGAGTTGGCGCTTTTAAAAATCAAATCTTCAATCTGGAAATTACCTTGGAGGCTAAAAATGGTGAATAATGTTATAACCAACTTATTAAAACTATCACTGATAAAATAATTCATAATCATCAATTTATTAGAAATAAAGGAAGATAAATAATATTCATCCATAAGAGCATAAATAATTTATAAAATGAATTTAAATGATAAATTATAACAAACGATATAATAGAGAAGAGTAAAAATGGATGAAATAAGTGTTACAAAGTGGTCGTATTCATGGCCCAACAAAGATGACCTGATTATACACCTTTTCAAAATAGCGAACTTGTATGATGTGCCACGTGTTACCATTTTGACCTTCGGATCTGAAAAATAAACACAAAAAACTATAGTCCCTCCTCTTTGTGTAACTTCTTACGAAATTTCAATATGATTCTTAGAGAGAAAGTTATGACGATTTTCCCAATGTCACCTATTTAAGATGTAATTCGGGAGTCTGCAAAAATTCCAACTTCCACAGATCATATCTCCACGAATATAGTGAGACAAGCTCTAAAATTCAAACCCAAAGTTAAGAATGATTTCGGTCCAAATGTTTTTTTTTAGCTTCTGAAACATTGCAAAAAAAAAAAAAAAAGTTATAGTGAAAATGCCACGATGACCTGTTTGGAGCAGCGAAACCCTAGAATCTAGAAGCTTTAGTACCAAATGTTATGAAACCAACTCACAAAAATATAGAAAAGATAGATCAACACCTTAGAATTTAGCCTCTTTGAGGGGGAAACCTCCTTTACATTGCACAAATGACCAATTATTCGATGATACAAATGACAATACCTCCTTTCTATATATAGGAGTCTAAGGGGCCATAATATAATCAGAGTTGACATAACAATGATAATTTAAGGGCACACTAATAACAATAGTGGGCTTCTATGGGGCACAATAATAACAATATGGGGACTACATGGGCACAAAAATATAATAAGGGGGTTGTACTAATAACAATAAGGGTTTACACTAGTAGTACAGGGACCCAATAGACTGTGGTAGGTATAGCTCAAGGAATAGCAGTGATTGGAAGTGCTTGTAGAGGAGTCTTAGTGACCTCTGATTAGTATTTCTCAATAGTGCCCAGGAGCCTTGCATCCTAGTCTGACCTATGCTCTGCACTATTTCAGAGCCTTTTCCTCTCTCCTGGTCACCTGCACCCAGAAATGAAAGACAATGCATCATAGTAGACTAGGGGATTTTTGGATTTGATGTCATCTCATCATGAGTGATTGCAGAAACAGGTACATGAATGAGACATGGTGTGATGACGAACACGATGAACAAGGAGTGCATGTTAGGAGATTTTCTTGCAATTGGATGAACACACAAAGCATACCAAGTAGTAAACGAATGAGACACATGCACATGCACGAATCATCAAGTGAACACAAAGACCATTGAAGACTTCATGCACTTTTCCATGTGGAGGTGAAGCTATGGTACACCATGAGCACAGTCTTCACTCAACAACACAAAAACTCAACACAAACAACAAATCCAACATGTTCATACCATCAATGTCGTCCACATCACTACTTTGGGTCATACTCGTGTAATCAATGTAATGTAACATGGAAGTCCAAGAGACCCACAGATGAAGTTAAAGAGTCAAGTAAGTCGAATAGTCATGAGGGAAGTCAAAGGGTCACAAGGGTCGAGTTC
Organism: Pinus taeda; assembly: GCA_000404065.3. NCBI lineage: Eukaryota > Viridiplantae > Streptophyta > Pinopsida > Pinales > Pinaceae > Pinus > Pinus taeda. The sequence goes on along the minus strand of APFE030498312.1, from coordinate 16,628 downwards.
ACCCTTGGTTATGTATACCCCTCATTTGTACCTACAAAATACTTTTCACCTTGGCTCCTCCCACATAACCTTGAGAGTTTGTAATCTTTTCTTTGAGGAATGAGTAATGGCTCCAATGCTGCACTACTAGGGTTAGTGATGTATGGTATATGAATGTGTCTTTGAACTTTCGCTTAATTTAGATTCCTGTCATAGGCTAGCATGTTTTCACACATGTATTGTATTCGTTTAGGACTATTCTTTTGATTCTTGTAATGCATGTTGATTTAACTTTTACTAATATAGTTGAACTATTTCAGTTGTTTTAGTGCATATGTTGTTGTAAATGTGTTGTATCAGTTGTTATCATTGTGTCACCCATGTGGACTACTCCATTGGGTGTTTTATGTGCTATTTGTTCACCTTTTTGTATGTGACTACCGCATCCATGTGGACTACTCTACTAAAAGTTGTGTGAATCCTGTTGTGTTGTGTGTCTCTAACTAACTTGGGACTACTCCCTTTCGACTTGAGAATCACTCTCACCCTCCCCCCTCTACAATGAAGAACTTAGACACAAGTTACATTAAGGACTCACCAAGCACACAAACCTCGATGTTTAAGGTCTAAGTATACCATTCTCATGTGCTGACAAGAAAGAACTAAACAATATATTTAACATAATGGAAACCTGGCCATTATACCACATGGGATTCCTACACCAAATGATGTGAGGTCTAGTTGGGACTTCATACTGGGGAGATCCCCTAAATGTTGGAAAATCCAACATTGTTAACAAGCCTACTCCACAAACTCGCACAAATTTTGTCTTTGTTGACCATCATCACAAAATTTTCACTAATGTTGTTACACCAAACAATATATGCTACACTTAAAACTTATTATCTACAATAGAGTGCCTTTGGAATCCTCTTTCTTTTTCTGGTTCAATTGTTGTCCTCGATTCACCCGTGATTTGTTAAAGAAACTAATTTTAACAAAACAACTCTATTTAGTTAGCTGAGCTCAATGTAAATGTTTCTAATTCCAAAACACTTATAAGTATCCCTATTAACTTTTTCTTCTTTGAAGTTTCTAATTAAAGAAATTAGAAACAATTCTAACGAATTACATCTTTACATTGAGTTGATCAGAATCAATGTGTTTATCTTCCCAAACTGCAACTAGATTCATAAAAAATACTTTTCATTTTACCATGACTGAAGATTTCCATATTCTAATTACCATTGGTGGATTCTAGCATTGTGAAGTGCTTTCCTTCCCACTCATGACATTGACTTTTGTTGGGAGTTATAAATACTAGATTTACACCCACAGTTAAATTGTCAATATGGGGTTGTAAGACTTAGACACATAGCACAATATATGCCAGAATACGGCCTTAAGGATATGTAAAATCAAAATCCTAAAAACAATTCAAAGTGGAAATCATTTAAGAAAATACATTCCAAAGTAAACTCACTGCAACAAATAAAGAATACAAGGCTTCTTAAAAGACTACAACTACACTACAAATATGAAAGCATGAAACAAATTCAATTTCAAATTATTTTAAAATCTATACTTAAAATTCTTCTTTCGAATGATTTTGGAAAGGAATAATAAAGGTATGGCAATATTCAATCTAGAATTTAAATTATTGAGTGAGGATATCTTCAAGTTGTTGGACACTTTTCTTATGTTAAAAATGTATTCAAACTAATCTTGGTATTTAAATAAATGTCGTTGTCTTACAATTCCAAAATCAATTCATATGATAGTTCATAAGTGCCCAATAATATGAATAATGAATTAAATAAAAACCTTGTTGATGGCATATCATTATTATCCTTGTCTTCAATTCCTACAACTCAAAATATGTTTCGTTATAAAATAATTTGAACAGGGAAATAGTGAAAATGAGAAAAGAAGCACTTGTTATCTCTACTCTATTTTTAATCTAATTACTAGAACATAAATAAATGCTAAAATGACATTGGCATTAAGCTTATCAAATCTATGCAATTAAGAAATCATGAAATGGCAGAGCAGAGTTTAAAATACACTACATAATTTAGGAAATAAAACGCATTCAAATGAATTGCATGAGAATGTAATAAAATGAAATGAATTAAATCATACTAACAGAAAATAAAATATAATAGAATAAATAAATCCTTAGTTTAGGTAATGAACTGGCTGATGGGCCCAAACAACTAGCTCAATCTTACTGTAAAAATCAAATCAATACCCCATCTCAAAAATTCGAAATAGCCTAGAAAATATAAATTAATTGCAAAATCATATTGCTACTAAAACCAAATTACATGAATTATAAATAAATAAATTCCCAGCTCCAGCAGTCCCCTCTAGGGATCATTCCACTGGGCTCAATTTCCTCTAATGGCGCAATTGAAATCTAGACTCTGCAAATAATACAATGTATAGGTTTAATTTCCACGTAGCCTAGTGTTCTTCTATGATCCCAGCAATCCCCTATCAATGTAAAACCATCTCTCTTATATAGTGGCAGTGCTGCTCTAATTAAACGGATCGAATGTTACATATCATATAAATTTAGGATTATTGGTTAATATAAATTACTTAAAATCAAAACAAGAAGATTTGCTTCTAATTTCGAGTTTGAGTTGGTGTAATCCGACTTCTAGAAGTAATTTGACTTCGTCGCATTGATGGCAGAGGTAGCACACAACTGGCAAGCTCGAGTCTGCCATCATCCTTATCACAGTCCTTTCAAAAATTATTCTTATGACCTAGCACATAGTTGGGACACATATATATGTTGCAACTCTCCCAGCAAAACATGACCAAACCACAAATCAATTGCCAATGTTATGTTTGGGAGTGGCCCCAATTAAGAGACTCTAATGTTGTTCGTCTCTCTGAGGGTTTTAGCCAATCATTAATATAGAAGTTTGAGAGATGCATAAGGGGCATAGGAACTGCAACCACATCTCCAATCATGTAATTGACTGTCCTTGATCGAATCATTGCTACTAGACTATTTGAAGAAATCACCACCACTTGAGATGCTAGGATGTTGAATGGGTACGATAAAAGTCTTAAGATTCTACTAGCTTTGTTGTTGGAGTAATAATATTTTTTTGAAGATGTTGATTCTTAACTAGACCATCTGAGTATATGTTGCCATAATAATTCCTCATACCATAGTAACATATGAGTAGTTCCAGTGGAAAATCCAACCGAGAAAATAGTGCATTTCTTGGCAATCGTTACTTTAGAATCAAGGATTGATACAACAATATTAGGTACAATTTATTTCCAGGATTCCTTGACAACGATTATAGCAATTCACTAATGATGGCCATTACCATAAAAATGACATTGTGTGGGTGTTCTTCAACAATCTTTGTGCACAATATCATCTTGAGACTCGGCAAAAGGTGTAGAACGTAGTTCTCCATATTTGTCATTGAATTAAAGCTATTTCTTCTATTCATGAGATGAATACGTACTCAAATGTGTTTTAGAAATCATTCCCACACTGCTGGTATGAAAACTTCTAGTAAATGACTTATTCATCTGCCACCAAGAAGGCATATTATTATTGATATTTACAAAAAAAATTCTTCAAATTAATTAATAGGAAGAATTCATAATTTAATACATATTACCTCTAAATTCCTCTAACTATCAACTTACTAAGATAATAATGATTAAAAACGCTAGTCACAAGCATAGAAGTATTTGATAAAAATCATAAAAATATGGACAAAAAGGCAGATCAACATCCCCCCCATGTTGATCTTCTTGCATGTCCTCGTGCAAGCCAAACCATTAAATGCGGAAACCATGAAAGAAGGGAGGGGAAATGTTTAAAGATCAAACTACAGTTTCCATAAGAGTGTCAACAAAAATTTCATCAAGTAAATATGAATATGCATGTTATTTTAAAGCACTCATTACCCTACAACATCACTATTACAATGCCCACTAAACCCATGTTACAGCTGTTATCGAAAGTAGGAATGATAAAACAAGATCAATTATAGAAACAAGACATTACGGAGAAAGAGTATTGCACATACTTGTTCTCTTGTCTCAATGAATTCTCTATTTTTCTTCTACTCAGAGTCTTATGATAAAGATCAAGTTCTTGTCGAAAAGTTGCAATTTCAAGAAAACTACCAGAAGATCCCTGCTGCTACCATAGAAATCTTATACCTAGATTGTGTAGCATGTATTGAGAGGCAACCACAATCAATACACATGGTTTTCAATCAACATCTTGTGAGTAGTTGTCATTGACTAATTTACAGTCTAATTAAAATGAGTTATAATGCTAGAAAAGGGAAAAAATAAAAAAATAAAGTAATATGACACTTTCCTAGACCAATCAACAACCTCTTTATTGAACACTCTAAATTCCATTTTCATCCTGATTCAAAACTAAATTTATCCTTAATCAGTACAAAGAATTACCTTCACTAATGGTACTGCATCATTAAATATTCTTGATTTTTGAAAAATAGAACTCAAAGCATAATGTTCAAATCATCTTAAAACCATTGTCCAATAATTAAAATGATGAGTTTTATGGAAAGAGAATTATAACCAAGAAAATCATAGTATATGATCAGTTTTAATAGCACAGACATGGCCCTATTGCCCACAGGTGTCTATAACCTCAACCGGGATGTCTTTTAACCCAACGAAATGTCTGTGTCCCACTTACTAGATATAGATTCAGGGTTAGCTTATTTGACATTTAGATGAAGTTTGTTGTCCTGGCTTGGAAACCAACTGATGGAAATGCCACTCACAAGAAGTAACATGAATGAACAAGCCGGCTCATGATGAGACATCCTGTCTTCCAGCTTTTGGCTGAAAGCCATTACTATGTCTTGGTGATTAGTAGTTGTAATGTCATGCATGTTAGGTCCCATGATCGTGGTAAGTCGGCTCATCACAAGACCTCCTATCCAACCCTAAATATTTTGTAAACTCTGATTATGATTAACCTTAAATGTTACTTAATAAGTGGGGAGATAGATATACACCTTAAGAGTATGGGATGGCATGAATTTTTTTTAATAAATAATCATTACTGGCTAGTTCCTCTACCCTAAAGACTTATTCAAACTACCCCAGATAATGACTAACATATTCTTTAGTTAACAATCCTAGTGTTCTCATGAATAGCTCATTATGATCTTTACAAGAGTGGTCCACCAATAGTACCTTCTAAGGGAAACTGAAAAATATATATCTTGGATGACAACTCATTATAGTGATTAATCGTTGTTACTTTTGAAAAATCATGAGGTATTAGAGTGAATCATACTCAACTAGATTCGTCACAGATGTGTGTGTTAACAACTAATATGGATCAAAAACAATTTCAATGGTAATGCTTTGAAAGTCAAAACCCCTAATATCATTATTATAACAAATTTATTAATTTATTATTCTACCCTACTCTACCCCAAGAAGGAGAAGACTCCTTTTTAAGTATAGGAGTACTTCCAATGCATCCATATGTGCAAAAGAAGGACAATTATACTCATGTTAAAATTTGAAAAATATATACGAGCAAATACCAAAACATGAGGTACCAATAGAGGGGTGGATATTGATTATATGGGATCCATATACTCTTGGTTACTTGATTCATGGGCAACATCCAACGCATCATGCAAATCCTCCAAATTTCTTTGTCTATCCTCTAAAGTGTAGGCTAGATCAAATAGCTGTTCTGCTTCTAATGGATTCTCCTCATCATGAATGATCAACAAATTCTCGATCTCCTTAGGAAGATCTTCTTGATCTTCATGAATCTTCTCTTCCATAGGAATATACCTTTCTCTGATTGATCCCAAAATGTGATCTTTTTGTGAAGCAGAGACCCCAACTTCTGCTAGAATTTGAGATAATTATTGGAATATCATCACACTTTGTGACATTTTCTTGCTAGATGGAAAGTCTTTTTACCACCAAACTTGAAATCTTAGTTTGCTTGGATAACCAAACTTTGGAGTGACCCAAACAAAACCAGATGCATGGCTCTTCACTCACATCTTACTGTCATCTTCGCCCTCTAGTTTCCTTACGATAGTAAAAGCAGGAAAAAACAAATCAATTAATCTCAATTGCAATAAAAGAAAACGATCACACTTTGTAGTAAAGAAAGTCACTCATTTGCAATAAAGAAAACTTGGCATGTGAGCTTCTTGGCAATACTGTCCAATATGCTTCAACAAGCAGGGTGAATCTCATTAATCTAAAAATTCAATTGCGAAAAGAAAGCATAACAAATCATGAGGCCTTATCCTACAAGGCCTCCCCAACAACGACACCAAAATATTAGGAGGTATAAATGCTAGATTTACACCCACGTTTAAATCGTCAATCCAAGGTCGTAAGACTTTGAGACATAGCATAATATATGCCAGAATATGACCTCACGGATTTGTAAAATCAAAATCCTAAAAACAATTCGAAAAGGAAGTCATTCAAGAAAAGGCATTCCAAAGTAAACACGTTGCAACAATTAAAGAATGCAAAGATTCTTAAAAGGCTACAACTATGCTACAAATATTAAAACATGAAACAAATTCAATTTCAAATTATTTTAAAATATGTACTTAAAATGCTTCTTTCAAATGATTCTGAAAACGAATCATAAGGGTATGGCAGTATTCAATCCATAATTTAAATTATTGAGCAAGGATATCTTGAAGTTGCTAGACACTTTGCCTATGTTAAAAATTTATTCAAACTAATATTGGTATTTAAATAAATGTCATTGTCTTACAATTTTAAAATCAATTCATATGATAGTTCATAAGTGCCCAATAATATGAATAATGAATTAAATGAAAAGCTTGTTGATTTCATACCATTATTATCCCCTTCTTGAATCCCTGTAACTCAAAATATGTTTCGTTATAAAATAAATTGAACAAGACAACATTAAAAATGAGAAAAGAAGCACTTGTTATCTCTACTCTATTTTTAATCTAATTACCAGAACATAAATAAATCCTAAAATTACATTGGCATTAAATCTATCAAACCTATGAAATTAAGAAATCATGAAATGGAAAAGCATAGTTTAAATCACACTACACAATTCAGGAAATAAAACACAGTCAAATGAATTACACAAGCATGTAATAAAATGCAATGAATTAAATCACACTAATAGGAAATAAAATGTAATAGAATAAATAAATCCTATGTAGTCTAGGTAATGAACTGGCTGATGGGCCAGAACAACCATCTCGATCTTACTATAAATATCAAATCAACACCCCATCTCAGAAATTTGAAATAGACTGGAAAATATAAATTAATTGCAAAATGATATTTCTATTGAAACCAATTTACATGAATGCTAAAAAATTAAATGTTGGGCTCTAGTGGTCACCTCGAGGGATCATTCCATTGGGCTTAAATTCCTCTCATGGTGCAATTGAAATCCACATTCTGCAAATAATACAATGTACATGTTTAATTTCCGCGTAGCCTAGCGTTCTTCTCTGATCCCAATGATCCCCTACCAATGTACAACAATCTCTCTTATATATTGGCAGTGCTTCTCTAATTAAGCGGATCGATTGTTACATAGTATCTAAATTTAGGATTTTTGGTTAATATAAATTAATTAAAATCAGAACAAGAAGATTTGCTTCGAATTTCGAATTTGAGTTGGTGCAATCTCAGGTTGTGGAAGTAATTTGACTTCATCGCATTACTAGTAGAGGAAACACATAGCTAGGGAGCTCGAGTCTGCCACCATCCTCATCATAGTCCTTTGAAAAATCGTTCTTCTGACCTGGCACATAGTTGGGGCCCATATACTTGTTGCAGCTCTCCCAGTGAAACATGACCAAACTACAAATCAATTGCCAACGCTATGTTTGGGAGTGACCCCAATCGAGAGACTCTAATGTTGTTCCTCTCTTTGAGGGTTTCAGCCAATCATTAATATGGATGTTTGAGAGATGCAAAAGGGGAATACAAACTGCAACAACATATCCAATCATGTAATTTTTGGTCTTTCCTGAATCATTGCTACTCGACTATTTGAAGAAATCACCACCGCTTGATATGCTAGGATGTTGAATCGGTACTGTAAAATTCTTAGAATTGTGCTTCCTTTTTTGTTGGAGTAATAATATTTTTCTGAAGACGTTGGTTCTTAACTAGACCATCCGGGAATACATTGCCACAATAATTGCTCATACCATAGTGACATACGAGTAGTATCAATAAAAAATTCAACGAGGAAAATAATGCATTTCTTGGAAATTGTTACTTGAGGATCACACATTGATACAACAATACTAGGTACAATTTCTTTCCAAGATTCATTGACAATGATTATAACAATTCACCAATGATGGCCATTACCATAAAAATGACATTGCATGGGTGTTGTTCAACAATTTCTTTGCACAATCTCATCTTGAGACTCGGCAAAAGGTGAAGAACGTAGTTCTCCATCTATGCCATTGAATTAAAGCTGTCGCTTCTATTCATGAGATGAATCCATACTCAAATGTGTTTTAGGAAACATTCTTGCATTGCTAGTATGAAAACTTCTAGTTCATGACTTATTCATCTGCCACCAAGAAGGCATATTATTATTGGTATTTACACAAAAAATTCTTCAAATTAATTAACAAGAAGAATTCATAATTTAATAGTTATTACCTCTGAATGCCTCTAACTATCAGCTTAATAAGATAATAATGACTAAAAATGTTAGTCACAAGCATAGAATTACTTGATAAAAATCGTAAAAATCTCGACAAAAAGGTAGCTCAACAACATTAATTCACCAAACTTCACATGGAAGATCCTTCCCATGACTTATGGCATTGTTCTTTTTTCAAATCAACAAACAACTTGTACTTCCTCCACACATTGGTCTGGTAATTTGTTCTTCCTCTACACACTAGTTCAATATTTTCTAATAAAATACAAGGTTGTGAGGAGTACAAGGTTGTAACTCCTCACAGGTTAGCCACACAACACATTCCAATGTAGTCTCCCTCGTACTTCAGATGCAAAAACGTGAGCAATTTCATGAAATAGTTGTTAAGCTATATGCTCCAAAATACCACATAATCACTTATCAACACTTTATTTGAACAAAATTATTAACATAAAACATTCCAACACAACCTCCTTCATATACTACAAATGCCAAAAATGTGGGAAATCAAATGAAATCCGTGTTAAGATATATGCTCCAAAAGACCATAGGAAATCAATGGTCAACCCTTCATTTGAACACAATTATTAATCCGTCTAGTATACAAGTTGTCTTAAAATAACTAAGCATCGCTCTAGGTCAAATGTGGAGAAAACTAGTCCGAAAACGGTATGCCTATTAGTGAAGAATGTTGGTTTAATATAATATAATTTGGAAACTTCTCACAAATACACAAAACTGGCATCGAGCACTCGTGACTTCTCCCACGTGTAGAAACAAATGCAAAAAGTTGGGCAATCAATGTCCATAGAGAGGCTCTCTGGTACCGCTATTAACTCTTCGTAGAGCTCGAAATCACACACAACATTTCTCAAGTCTGTATCTCACACTCAAAGCTTCACACAGTTTCCACAAACATTTCATTTCCTTACATAAATGATGGACAAAAACCCTGCTACAAGCACAAAAATAATACACTCTCAACAAACACATATACTCAATATTTTCCTCATCCATCCCATAAGGGGTCCAAGCCCAATCCCATACGAGCTTCGATACAGACTTAAATTCGCATAAGCCACTCAAAAATATATTGACATCAAAATAATAATATAATATAAATATAAGAAGCTATGTCTTGATATCGTTAATCTATCTTAGACATTTAAATCTTTTGGCTGAATGAATATCTCAACCACACACCAATTTAGGAGGCTAACTAGTTGGAGAGATTAGATCTACCATCTAAACCTCAACAAACTCGTAAACACTAGGAACAAAATTCTATACTTAAAAAGCATCACAACTAAGACAAGTAGGAATTCTATTTTCTAAGTAAATCTTATATAAATAGTGGAACCATATGACTTGAACAGAAAATTGGTTGAACTTTTAATAAATATTTTTTTTAGATAAATAATTTTCTTTCAAAATATGTGTGTAAATTATGGTTTTCACTTTTTCAAATGATTTAATGCAAAGTTTGAAATCATTTAAAATTTTAATTTATGAAATACTTTTTATAATTTAAATATATATATATATATATATAATATAATTAAAATATGAGATTAAAAAAATATTATTATTCTTTTTATCCAAATCCAAATTTTTATTTACATATTTAAGTTATAACAAGTATATATAATTTCTCCTAATGGAGTGTAATGATGGATGGAATGGGGCTTTGGAGCAAAGTTCTCACCCCTATCAAGCTTGTAATTTCACGTTTATGTAGGAAGGATGCAGCGGGAGTCCCAAATGCATGAACATGTAGTCTTATAATTGGCAGAGGGTTTATGAATTGGTGTTGATGTCTAGTGAATGCATTTGTGGAGGAAGAGTAAGAGACGAAGTGAGGTCCTTGGTTTCCTAGATTAAATTGTTCATGAAGGTGGTTTGTGTAGAGGTTTTTGTGTTGTGGGCAGAGGAGGTCTGTCTTAAGCGACATGAATTTTGAGGTGCTCATTCCTTCTAGAGAGTGGGTGATTAGCGAAGTGCAGAATCACTGGATATTGTTAATTTAGAGGTCCTCGTGACGTTTTCAGCCATATGCTTTATGTGCTTTTCCAAATCTCAACTTTGTTTTACTTGGGTTTCTTTTTTAGTCACTCCGGAAGCATTGGTCACAAGGGTCTTGAGTCTCACTCTTTGTGGGTTGTCTTTTTTTTGTGGTTTGTGGAAAATGTCGGGTGGGTTGTCCTTTTTTTTTGTGGTTTGTGGAAAATGTCGGGATTGCTAGAGTAATTCGGTGTAAGGGTTTTCGTTAGCTTCTTTTCTGATGTAAGGAAGGTGTGGTTGGGTATCTTCAGAAGTTTTTGCAAGGGTCAATTGTGTGGGTTCATTTGTGTGTCTAGGTAATTATTGAGGATGGGAACTGGGTAATGGTATGCATTCTCTTGGGTGTCAAATTCTCTTGATCCTGAGGTGACACCTTTCTTGTTCAGTGGTAAAGAATGAAGTGTCTTTGGAAGAGGAAGTATTGTCATATGCCCTGTCTAGTGGGTCTGTGTCTAAGGTTATGTGTTATGTGTGGTTCTTCTAGGACGAGATAGTTTGTTGGTTTCCTGGTATTACTAAGGGTAGGTCGATTCAGTCTTTGTGCCGTTTTGCAGGTAGAGGAAGAACCTATAGTGACATTGATTCTCCCACCCAAAACTCCACGATGCCGCCAAGAGAAAGGTTGAGGAGTAAAAAGGGTAGTAGTGGAAGAGCCCAACCTCCTCAGAGAGAAGCAAGGATCTTTGCCCATAATTTAATGACAACCTATTAATGGTACACTAGAAATGATATTACACATCTTATATATTATTTTTTATCATATTTATGTGTCAATGTATTTATTTTATATGGTAAATGCTTTAAATATTAAAAATTTGAAAAAAATGAATATTTTTGTATTTTAAATTTTTTTCTAAATTTTTAGAGTTTCCCTCGCCAATTTAATTTAATCCTGATCACAATTTTCGCAACATTTGTCAAAAGAAATATTATAAACCACATTTCTCCGTGATTATTTACGAGTGAAGAGTTGGCAAAGTAACATCACATTATTAAGAGACTCGTCGTTAATTAGTGCCTTCTATGAACAGAGAACTGTTTTGCATCGATGCAGAGTCATAGCAAAAGTGACTTAGTGGAGCCGAATTTCTAGTTATATTATCATTCTAAGTTGTCGTGTTGATTGAAGAAATATCCGCTTTCCTGATCCATTCTCCATATTTTGTTGTAATTTCCATTCCTATTCAGACTTTCTCCATTCAATGTATCTAGACATGAATTAAAATTCAATGCTATAATTCTTTAATATAACACGCGCAAAGCCTTCTGCAATTTGGTAATTCTTCATTGGAAGTCAAACCATGGAAATAGGCCATGCTTGGACAATCAACATCATTCAACAGGAGATGTGACGACGTTCTTGATCCTGTTCTGCTCATTCATCTGAATGCACGTAAGAGTCTGCTCTTTACTGGATAAAATGTCAGTCGCTATCAGCCATCCAAATTGCTGTCAATTAATGAAAAATAGAGATACGTATCTGTATCCCATGATGTGCGTTAATCCACTTTAAAAAATCGTTTCGCACAGACCCCAAAGTGATAGAGCATGTAACACATTGCCAGCATTCCGTGACCCACATGCACCTACAATTCCGGAAATCATAAAAGGGAATGGTAGATAGTAATCACATAAATTTCAAAGAAGCCGGTATGTTGGGAGGGTAGATTGTCTCATAGGTTTTATTTCAAATCATTTAAATTTCAAAGTAACCGACTTTTTGGGAGGGTGGATTTTCTAAATCATATAAATTTCAATGAAACCAGCTTGTGCATGCTGGTTCTCACCGACATCTTCACGTTAACTTACATGGCGCACTAAGGTCCTTATGTTTTTTTTTTTAAGTTAATAATTTTTAAAGAAAATATAAGTAATGAATTTAATTTATTTATTAAGTTAATAATTTTTTATTCTTTTATTTATTTATTTTTTAACTAAGTAAAAATTGATTTATAGTCCATCAATTTTATTATAATACTTAATTAATATAAGGTTAAAATAATTATTTTAATTATTTTTAAGAGTATGGATTGATTATTAACATATTGTGGTTGTCTATACGAATACGTTTTTAAACAAATTTAAAATTTAAAATTGATTAATGATTTTTAGTTTGATGGTAAAGACTTAATTTCATGAATATATGAAGTATTTTATATTATAAGAATTAAGATTTATTCTCCAAATTAAATTATTGTTCTTTCACTTATTTAATTTTAATTAATTAATTAATTAAAATATCATATCAACAAGATAATATTAAACATATGATATTGTAGTTATGATATTGATCTAATAATTGTGACAAAAAACTATTTACCGTCACAATTTATTTGTTTCAACATAAAATTGTTACTCAGTTATTAAATAATATTAAATTTATATATAATTATTCATATTATTAATAATATATAAATATAAATATCCATTAATATTTAAACCATTTAATTAAATTATTAACTTTTAAATTTTCATATCTTAAAAACATAATTTCCGAATTAACTTTATACTTTAACTGCTATATTAAATTAAAATAAATTGTTACCCGTTTAATTTTTTATAGTAGATTTTTTTGTTTTACTAATAACAATTGATAATAAATTTATTATTAGTTTATATTTATTTAATGATGATGATGGCGGTTAAGGTCCAAGTTAGACCACATTTTGGTTTATCCGATCTAAACAAACAAATTATTTAGTTTGGTTTAAGATTTTATTCCTATTGATTTAAGATTTTATTCCAATGCTCAAAAAGCTTAGAGAGAAGCCTCCTGAGCTCACTGTAATTTTGACAACGTAAAAGGCTATGAAGATCAGTATTGTAACAAAGATTTTGAAACTGAGATCTATTATATTCTAATATAGTAATAAAGTTAACATAAAAATTTATTGTAATATAGTAATAAAGTTAACATAATTAATTTTTGAATAATTTAATGGTGTTATTTCTATTTTTCGGTCAAATATAGTTGTTTCCTGGTCAAATATAGCCATTCCGTGATCAATTATAGCGGTTGGATGCTCTACTTTCTCTATTTAAATTGTTACCATGATCTAATTCTTCAACACACTTATTGCTTTCTCTATTTAAATTATTACTATAATCTAATTTTTCAACACACTTATTAGTTCCAAACACATCAACAAATATATGTTATATATTATTCTGTAATCCAAAAACTCTTTGAAAAACAAATACTAAATTAACAAATGGTTTCCTTTGATCATACCAAACGATAATCCAAAATATCCTTTTAAAATTCTATTCATAAAAAGTATTCGAAGAATGTCTAACGAGCAAATGGCCTTCCACTCTGCTGCACGTAAAAGTCTTCGCCAATCACATCCAGCTATTTTATGATTTCATTGTCAAGCTTAAAAATCATACGCGGCGAATTATATTTTTGATGTCTCCGTGTGGAATTTTAGATGGACAGTTGGACTTTAAAAAAACACGTCAATCTTGGGCCATTAATGCTTACCCGGATCATATCCATCCGCACAAATGCATGGCCATTAATGTTTACCCATATCATATCCATTTGCAAAAATGCATTCATTGTCTCAGGATGGCGAGTGCTATTTGTGCCACTATAGCAAAGTTATTGCTATAGTCCTTACACCCCTGACATGGTTTTCACATCACCCCCTGCTATGAATTTTCCATCCCGTATACTATTTTCATGCATTCATACATGCTTTCCGGCGATGCTCACGGCATGCTATATTCATACATCCATGCATGCTTTCCAGCAATGCTCCCTGCCCGCGCTTGACCTCACGGCGAAGGTAATCCGGCCTGCCCGCGCTTGACCTGCAGGTAGGCCATTTGAATTTGAAATTTGTTTTCCCGCTTTGTTTTGAAATTTGTTGTTCCCCTTGTTATCGCAGGGCATGCTCTCTTTCATATACTTGCGGCATGCTCTCTTTGGCAGACTCTGTGGAGGCGAGATCGACGAGGTCTTGCTGTGGCCATGGTAACGGGGCCTCGGATGGCTGGCATGGCAATGCAATTGCAATGCAGTGTACATTGTAAATACAAGCACACAGAATTTGTGATGGTTATGAGAATGAGGTGGTCTGAATGAAAGCATTGTTCACAATCACCAAATTCTTGAAGAAGCCATCCACCTGGTTTCTCAAAAATTCTTAAATCTTCGTCAACCCTTTCAAGTTTATGTTTGAATTCATCCACATGGATAGCCATTCTCATCTTTAACTTCTCCTCCTCACTATTCCCATTCTCAGAATGGGATGGCATTGTCTGGATGAGTGACCTTAGGTCCGCAACCACTGCCTGTAAGCTTTCCAATCCATCCATTATCGGACCCACGATCAACGCTTTGCACTTGTTGATAAATTACCCTCTTTTGCGGGTGCAGGAAAGACACGGACCACAAGAACTCGGGCGGAACGCGCAAGTTTAGGGTTGATTTATTAACTGGCGAGAAGATTCAGATTAGAAAAAGAAGAGCACATCAATAGAATCTATGCAAAGGAACCAGAAAATAATATAGTTATTGCCTTTACTCCATATAAAGCCCTATGCATAAGCGCATCAGGTGATGACGAGCCCAAATATTGTTGGGTATTTTTGCTTTGTTTGGGATGGGAAAATACCAAAACCACAAAATATAAAACACAGAGGCAATGTTCTGTTTCGTTTACACCAGGATCTTTTACTCAGAGAAGTCTTTTTAAAAATAATTACAGAGCACAGAGTATTTCACCACCATAAAATGATTTCTATTCATTAAACAAAAAACACTTACATATGCATCCTCTTTCACTCAGAGGGATTCACCAAAAACATTTACACAAAAGTTACTCTGCCTCCTATGAAATTTTACACCTCTGTATGTAAATATTTCATTTACATTCACTGCTGTGTGAAAACAAAATTACAGAGTTTTACACATTTACCTTTTCCCCTGTGTGAAACAACTCATGGATTTCAACAAAACAATCCACTGGTTTTCTTCATTTACTTTTCTTCCTTCTCCTGCACTGCTGTGCAATTTTTTTTTACATTACAAACGAAAAAAACTTTACCGTGCTGCATTTTCACCATGGTCTTCATTTGCTCCTCTGTTCTATTTTTTCTTTACACACTGCTGTGTGTTTTCATTGCTTATACAGAAAAGTAAACCACACAAAATTACATGACAAAAAATTTTTTACCCGCACTGTTGTGCTCACTTCCCCTGCTCCTTTTCGTGCTGCAGAGATAGCTCTCCCTTTTTTTTTGCGATTACATAATACCATTACATTTTAATCCCCGTGCCTTTTTTTTTGTACATAAAAATGGGGTCAACGATTTTTAAAACATATATTAAAAAAAGAAATAATAAAAAAAACTTACGAAATACTTCGCCCATACTCCTATTTAACTTCGCCGTAAGAGATATTAAAGGAATTACCAAAACATATGACATTGAATTAATTTAACGTATGGGATGGTCCACGCCTCATTAAATTTTAACAGGACCCCGTACGTACTATGAAGACTTTAACCGGCGGAGAACTTCCCCTTTAATCGGACGGCGGAGAGCAAGCATCATGATCGGACGCATATCGGGCGGGATGAGAAGACAGCAGGTTACCTTCCGATGGATGTCAGGTGCTTACGTCACGGTTGGACAGTTGTCAGCGTCGGAGCACCATGTCCGGAAACCACTTCAGGCCGAAAGGTGGTGCGATGAGTTACCGAGCGGTTTAGGTTTGCTTCGGTAGTTTTCTGCGTTGCCGTTGACTGCTGACCGCGCAGTTGAAATTATATATTTTCAACACTCCCCTTTAATTTCAACTGCTGGGCATTCAGTCATACCCAGACACTTCCTCAAAAATTCAAAGCTTTTCTGATCCAGTGGCTTTGTCAAGAT
>APFE030498310.1:0-11291 GCA_000404065.3 Pinus taeda | reverse complement strand
ATTTCAATACCATGAACCCAAAAACAATGGATCGACACAATTGACGAGATGCCATGGTCCAAAACATAGGTTCAAGTTCCAAGATCTAACTGCCATGGACCAAAATAATGATCACCAACATATACGCGTTTTTGTAAAGTATAACCAGCATATATACGCGCCTTCGTCTAGATGAACCTGCGTATATGTCTTTTTCTACTTTCTGAGTGTCTGAACTGAGATCTGTTTACCAAAGAAGGTTTCCATCAAGGACAACACCTGTGCCATAATGCCAACACTATTACCCCTCATCTTGGTCAGACAACCATTATTGGACAATAGCAAATGGCTTCACAACCATGGCTGGTACAATATCAACAACCACAATTCCAGCAAGCTTACCAAGGACTTGAGCAACAAAGCTTTAAGGGTAATGGGTAGCCATATATTCAAAACGGTCACCATCAATCACATCATAATGGTAATGCCCATCAGCCTTATCAAAGTTATTAGCATCAAATACATTATGTTGGTATGCAAAGAACCACTGCTCAGGTGATCCCATCTTCTCCTGGGTATGCTTCACCAAACCTGAATCAAAAGTTGCCCTTCGTAGAAACTTTAGAATTACCAGATCTGAATCAGCTAACAAATGATCCAATTTCTTATGCCCCTTGGTGGCTGGCGATTCCTCATAAACTTCCGTTAGATATTCCTAAATTCAATGGAAATCCAGGTGAAGATCTGTCAAATCACGTGATGACCTTTCATCTGTGGTGTTCATCCAACACTCTCAATTATGATTCGATTAGGCTTCACCTTTTTCAACGAACATTAATTGGTCCGACAACAAAATGGTACATCAAATTGCCTAGATCTTCATTTGATAACTTCAGCACCCTTGCCACCACCTTTTTAACCCATTTTCAGTTACCCATAAGGTACGAAACAGGAACGTAACTTCTTACCAATTTAAAGCAGACGACAGCCACTCACATATCTGATCATATTCATGAGTGGCAACATCATTGTCGAATGGTGAAAACATATGTTCCTAATCAGCTGCTAGCTGAATGGTCTATTAAGTCATTGTTACCTTCTATTACAGAAGATGTGTCTAAAGGGGGGGTTTTCACTGAAGAGCAAGTCATTGCTCGTGTGCAATATCTAGACTTGATCTATGCTCAATCTGGCACACTCTATGACAAAATACTTCATGCTCCTAGACCAGAATTTTCCGTTCCTCCTCCTCCTAAATCAAACAAAGAATCTCATTTCGGCGATGGCGTGATAGATACTACAAGCACAAAAATTGCAAAGGCTACATTTAAGAAAGCCCACACGGTTTCTGGTCAAAATGCAAATGAAGAAATTCATGCCTCGGAGGTTAATGCCGTGTTGACCGACAAGGGCAAAGAATCGAAGCAACCAGGGGGCAAGAAGAAAGGGAAAAGAAAAAACAAGAAACAGGATGATGCGTCTCTTGAAAAATATTCTACAAATCCTTATAGGAAAAAGAAACCTCCTTCGCCATGTCAGATATGCGATAAGGATCATTGGATGAGAGATTTTCCACATAAAGCTGAGATTAAGAAGTTCTTCAGAAACTAAAAAACCTCAGCGATATTGACTGATCCGTTTCCGAACCCAGAAACCAATCTGGTTGCTAGAAACAATGCTTCCCCATCCCAAGTGCTTATGTTTTCCATTTCAAAACAAAAAAATGATGCTTTGATATCGATAAGGAATAAAGATTACATGAATGCACAGCTGTCGAACAACAAGGCTACTGATCAACCTAGTAGTTCAATAACAACTTCGACTAAAGTTGTGCCACCCATCATTCCTGAGCTAACGATAAAGCTGCCAAAGGGAGTAGTACACAAATCAGCATTTAATCCTCATGCCAGAGAAGCACATAATTATAATATAGTAGAGGACATAGCCCAATCACTGTCCGCTATGTCGACACTTGAGGTAATGCAAAATTGCCCCTCCCAAAATCAGGCTCTATTATCAGCAATAGGTGGGATTGACCCAACAGATTCCAGTCTTGTGGCATTTAATCATAATGGATGTGAACCTCAATTACTAGCTCAAGTCATTTTCCTCATTCAAGTGAAAGCCCTCAACAAAACTGTTCATCGAATAATTATTGATGAGGGGGCATCTACATGCATTATGTCAATGAGTTGCTGTCAAAATTTAGGATCACCACCCTTTTCAAGATCATCAATGACATTAAAAGAATTCGATGGACGAACATACACACCGTACGGGATTTTAAGTAACTTGCATGTTGAAATGGGGGGAAAAACAGTAGAAATTGATGTTGAAGTTATCAATGGAAACCTCGATTACAACATCCTACTAGGAAGGCCCTGGATTTATTCTATGGCCACTGTTGTGTCGACATAATTTAGAAAGATTGCATTTCCTTTTCAAGGAGGAATTACAATCGTCGACCAACAAACCTTTCTCCCCAACAGTTCACAAGTTACGGGAAGCATTCAGATGATCCACGAAAGCTCTCATTCACTTCAAAATATCGGAGTAGTCCTGCTAAAAGGCCCTACATTGATGGGCACTTTTGCCCCACCGCCTCCAAACAATTTGGCAGAAGTGGCCATGGTGGGAACCTGCAATATGGTATCTTCTATTCAGAGGATTTCCAAACATGATGTTAGCATGGATCATCCCCAGGTATTGCCTCCAAGCCCAATATAAATATTGTAGCAATCAATGTTCTTGGCTTGGGTGGCAAACCTAAAGCAACGCTTATCAAGCGTTTGGGTAGATAGGTCTAAGGAATATGGTACCTCTTTAGATCCTTGGATGCATGTACATTCTACAGACGAAGGAATCATTCAGTCGATGATGATAGGAGAGGCACCATGGGAAGATTGCCATCATCATTCCCATCTTCCGGATTACAACGAAGATTCTTCCCACAACTTTAATCATCCTTCAGTTTTTGATTTCCTATCAAATACTGTAAATACAGTGGATTCTGAGGAAAACCTGTCCAATATTGAAGAAACTATCGCCATAAATATCTCGACCAAACCAGATGTTGTAGAGAATATTCATGTTGGCAAATCTTGTTCTTCATTAGAACTGGAAGTATATTACACTCTCTTTCGTGAGTTCAGAGATGTCTTTGCATGATCATATGAAGAAATGCCAGGCATTGACTCGAGCATAGTTGAACACGAAATTAAGATATATCCATATCGGTAGGTGCACCCGAAGAAAGTCATTGCCATTAAGGCAGAAGTTGAGAAACTTTTACATGCTAGTTTCATTTACCCGGTTCCTCTAACTGATTGGGTATCGAATATTGTTCCTGTGACGAAAAAGCAAGAAACAATTAGAGTGTGCATCGATTACAAGGATGTAAATCAAGCTTGTCTAAAGGACAACTACCCTACACCCTTCATCGACCAGATAATTGATGAATGTGCCGGATGCGAAATCATTTCGTTTATGGATGGATTTTCCAAGTATAATCAAATAAATATCTGCCCATAAGACCAATCAAAGACTGCATTTATTTGTCCGTGGGGCACATTCACGTATCACAAGCTACCTTTTGGTTTAAAGAACGCAGGGGAAACCTTTCAGAGGGCAATGAATTATGCCTTCCATGACATCAAGAACATCGTTCAACCATATCTCAATGATCTTCTAGCTCATTCGTGAAAGTGAACTGATCATCCACAGCATTTGAGAGCGATATTTCTATGTTGCTCACACTACAAGATACAACTTAATCCACACAAATGTGTGCTTTGTGTCGATTCTGGTCATTTACTTGGCCTTGTGGCTTCAAAGGAAGGGATTCTTCTCGACCCATGTAAGGTTCATGCAATCATCGATCTGCCTCCACCTTCAAATTTGCTTCAGATTCAGAAACTCCAAGGGAAAGAAAACTTTCCGAGGAGGTTCATTCCAAATTATGCCAAGCTTGCTAAAGGTTATACGCGTCTTTTGAAAAAAGAAGTGCCCTTCAATTGTGATCAGGTCGCACAAGCTTCCTTTGATGCTCTAAAGGAATCCCTAATAAAAGCATCATTAATGTACACTCCTGACTATCAAAAATACTTTAACCTGTAACTAGCTGTAGTAGATACGACCATCACAATGGTTTTAGTTCAAGAAGACAATGGAATCAAACATCATGTCTATTATTTAAGTTGAAAATTAAATGACATAGAAATCAAGTACTCTTATGTTGAAAAGCTGGCTCTCGCAGCTGTTCAAGTAGTACAGAGATTTTGACACTATATCCTCTTCCACAAAACTACCATTTTGTCAAATTGCAACCTTCTGACTTGCATCTTGTTGCGATAGTTGCTTTGGGGCAAATATTCAAAATGGATAGCTATTTCGTAAGAGTTTGATCTAGAATTCGTAAAATCCAAATCAAAGAAATCTCTGGTTTTCGCGGAGTTACTATGTGACTTCCCGTCGTCGTCCAACAATTCAACATCCAAAGCATCAATCGTGGATGAATCTTTGTTTTTGATATTGTTGAGTGATCCATGGTATGGAGATATAATCATCTATCTCCAAACCCAAACATATAGGTCTAATACCTCCCACTCAGAACAACAACTTACTCTATACCAAGCAAAAAAGACTACATGATCATCATTGATACACTTTACCGTCGTGGTATCGATACGGTTCTGCGAAGGTGCCAAACCCATGAGGAGGCCGAAAAAGTCCTAAATGATTGTCATTCAAAAACTTGTGGGGGACATCAATCTAGTTACGCTACGACACAAAATATTTTACGACCATAAAACTAGAATACCACCCACACCTCTGCATCCATTAGTTGTTGTTGGGCCATTCACCAAATGGGGCATAGATGTCATGACATGTAACCCCACCTCAGTCGGGGAGGCCATGGGTATATCATAGTCATAGTTAACTATTTTACGAAATGGGCCGAGGTGATGCCTACATTAAACAACAAAGGTGAAACGCCTGTTATTTTCTTTTTCAATCATGTAGTCTCTAGATTTGGTGTTCCACAAGCTATAGTCATAGATCATGGATCACATTTCTACAATCACATGATGGTTAAATTAGCTGCCAAATTAGGACTGTCAGTTATGAAACCAACTCAAGAAAAATATAGAAAAGATAGATCAACGCCTTAAAATTTAGCCTCTTCGAGGGGGCAACCTCCTTTACATTACATAAATGAACAATTCTTGGATGATTCAAATGAAACAACCTCCTTCCTATATATAGGAGTCTAAGGAGTCACAATATAACCCAACTGACCTAACAATAATAATATAAAGCCACAAAAATAACAATAGAGGGATTCTATGGGGCACAATAATAACAATATGGGGAAAATAAGGGCACAATAATATTAATAAGGTGTACAACTACAATAGTAATGGGGTAATCACTAGTACTATAGGGACCCAACACTGTCCCACGACATCTCTACTCCGTATTATCTGCAAGCTAACGAGCAAGTTGAGGTGATCAATAAAGTCCTGAAGCGCATGCTGAAAAGGATGATTGGAGTCCATAAACGGAGCTAGAACCTAATCCTATACTCAGCCTTGTGGGAATACCAAATATCGGTGAGAATTGTGATTGGATTTACACCCTTTCAGCTGGTGTATGGCCTAGAAGCAATCTTATCAGTTCAGTGTGAAATTTCATCTCTTAAGCTCGCAATTGACCTTCTCCCCGGAACCTCGGAGGAAGAGGCTCATTTCTTGGAAATAATCCAACTGGATGAAACCCATTGTGATGTCGCCTTAGCTAATGAAGCACATAAGAAATGAGTCAAGGTGCAATTTGACAAGAATGTCAAATCTCGTGTCTTCTCAGAAGGCGACCTCGTCTTACTTTACGATTAAGAATCTGACAAATTGGGAGCAGGTAAGTTCCAGTCTTTTTGGATGGGTCCCTATATTGTTAAGCATGTATTAGCAAAAGGGGCCTACGAACTAGTAGATTATGATGGGATTCCACTATCGCAACCCTGAAACAGGTTGTACCTTAAGCGTTACATGCTTGACTAAGCGTAGTAATCTCTTCATATGCTTTTGCTACATTTTTGTTTTCATTAAGAGTGATCGTTTTGGTTAGGTAATCCACTTTTGCATTTTTTGCAGATGTCGAACCTATTGGAATCATTTGTTGGATATGCCGACAGAGTGAGTCATAGTACGCGGAACCTATCTTCTGTAGCCTGGGCCATCTTTGATCCAAGTGCGAGTTAGTGAGTTTCAGAGGGGTATGTATTGGTCGGTGAACGAACAACATCACTCAATATAGTGCATTGATAGAGCTCCTCTCTAATGCCATCTCGCATGGCATACGCCAATTGGTCGTCAGGCTAGCCTCATAACTTGTCATTCTACAGGTTACCGGCATCTATCCCGTTCGAAATCCAGCTATCTATCGTATGTTCCTAAGGGTCAAGATTTTAGAAAGGTAGTTTGATTCTATTCAATATCAATACATTTCCAGAAACTTAAACACATTAATAGATTCATTAGCAAATTATGTGTCAGATAGACATTTGCAACATTTATAAAAGAAAACCATTTCATCAACATTTGCATCAGGATCATATAACTTAACCAAAATAAAGCTTCGAAAATCAAAAATATATATAACTGTTTATAGTTTTTCACATAATGTTCTGTGTCCAGGACAAAATCAGTCATATGACCCAAAAAACTCAAAATGCAAGGAAACACCCTAGACTAATGGTGCTGGTGATAACAAGTCACTGCCTATGCAATCACGCGTAAAAGCCTAGTCCATTGACTCAACACGCCAGTAGTATGGCGCTGTAACATCAGAGGTAACTCGTCGGTCCTCACATCCAGAATGCCAAGGGTGAGGCCCTCGATCTAATCCTGCAATACTGCAAGGGTCTCAGCTACGTCCAGATCGTGAAGGACAGCCCCCCCGACAGCCTCTCCTGCTAGAATGGTAGCTACTACTCTCGGGTGCACTGTTGGTCGCACTTGTCCGATATCTGCATGAACACATGAGTTTTGATTAGTCTTGATAATATTTAAAAAATCACAAGAACATTATAAAAGAAATGAACAGAGATATGGTTAGAGATTTTTACCTATGACACCCGACTGCTCACTAGACAGCAACACCAAATCTTCGTCACCCCGAAAATCCATCCCGGCATATGGATACTCGGCATAAACCATATGCTGATTGTTGAACCACTCAAAGAAGGCATCAAAGAATGAAACCTGTGATTGACCAACATGTCTGGCCATAAAGTCAACCCATCTCTGCATCCGTGGCTCAGTCGGTGGTGGTAGACCGAGTGAAATGTACTATGGCTACATTAGTGGGATCTTCTCCAAGGCGAAAGCTATCAGAATAGAACCATAACCAAAGTTCTTGGATCTTCCATTTTTCACCTTGGTAAGCTGTTCTTTTATCACTGGAAGTACTGCATTACATCAGTTGAATCTCTTTGGTTCAAGGCATTCCAAGGCATACTGCATATAGGACTTGTTGGCCAAGTGAAGAGCCGCGCTGCCAGCCAATCTAGAAAAGGTGAATAAGATAGTCCTTAAGGACCGTTCAGTGACATCTCTAATACCGATCTTTCCATCCTTGCTCGGCTGAGATCCATCTCTACAGTATCGGTGAATATAATCCCTCATAGATTCGGCCCCACAGGCAGAACCTGATAGTGAGAGAGGGGCACCACGCCTCGATAAACCCATCAAAATGTGGATGTCCTCAATAGTCAAAGGGATGGATTTGCCTCTAATATGGAACACTTGGTTGGTAGGATCCTATGCATCGAGGAAATATTGCAACAAGTTGATTTGTTGCCTCATGCTAGATATGTGGAAAAAATTGAGCAAGCCACAGTTCCACAATGTAGTTACCGTACCCGGATCATGTAAGGAAATCATGTCCTCTTCTTCATGCTCATGTTCATTTCATGTAACGACCATCTTGCTCCGATGAATCTCTAAAAAACAAACAAGAGAAGAATTAGGATCCTGATTTGGCAAAAAAAAGCAAAATTTCCATGAAAAATTAGTGCAAAAACTTTTCTCCTTGTGCCCATTGCACCCTAGCTGTGTACTAGATGAGATGCATACTGACTGGCAAATGGTCAGCCTAGTATGCATTGCACCTTTCGATGTATACTAGGTGCGATGGGGAGAGAACGAAATATTCAAAACCCAGAGGCTTAGAAAAGCAAGAAAACATGCACATAATCAGAAAAGGAAAGAATGCAATTGAAGAGCTCAGGTTAAGCTCCTACCTGGTCCAGACAGTTCCAAAAATCATCCTCAGAATGTTATGAAACCAACTCAAGAAAAAGATAGAAAAGATAGATCAATGCCTTAGAATTCAGCCTCTTCGAGGGTGTAACCTCCTTTACATTACATAAATGAACAATGTATGGCATTGTCCGAAATCAGAAAGCGATCCGGTCTTGAGGCGATGCGCTGAGATCCGCTGCATTTGTTGGACCAAGTGTAGACTCCATTTGAAGTGTGAATGTCCATAAGATGGTTATTTTGAATGTAATTACGAAAACCTATACTGTCCCCTTCTAATTTTGCTCTGTCGCCACTTTTTTCTTCCAGGGCTCTGATGAAGTTGAAATCGCCCCCTCCAATCCAAAGCGGAAATTGTCTGTTTGAATTCAGAATCGTGAGAGTGTCCAGAAGCGCCAGTTTCTGATTTAATTGTTGCGGAAAGTAGACATTTGAAAGATGACTGTGAATGTCTGTTCCTGTGAGATGGAAGGTAGCTTGGATAAAGAAATGAGATGCGTGGAAGTCTTGAAGAGTGAGAAGTTGTGGGTTCCAAATGATCGCTAGTCCCCCCGATGTGCCCGAGGCATCCACAGTGACTGAGCTGCAGCCTACCCAAATCTTTCTCAGAATCTTTTCTAAGATGGTACTGTTGCTTTTTGTTTCTTGAAGAAAAACTATGGTGGGCTTTTCTTGTTGTATCACATTTTTTAACATTCTATGTTTGGAGGCACTGTTCAACCCTCTTACATTCCAGGAAAGAAGCTTCATGAGGAATTGTGGGGTTGAGATTTGTAGAACTTTGTCAGCTTAGGAAATCTCCTAGATTCCATGAGCAATTCTCCTAGGATGATGGTCCTCTGCAGGTCCGTTTTCTACCCTCTTTTTTTGTTTCTTTTAGGATTTTCTTTCCATCCCATGGGCTTCCTTCTTGTAATCCTAAGCATTTGTTGTGTTGCGCTTTGCTGAGAACTCCTTCCAGCCTTTCGATTTCCCATGGAGGGATTGTATTGTACTCCTTCTGTTTGCAGGCTGTCTCCAGCTTGAATATGTCTAAACCTTCTAAGCTGATATTCTCTGTATCTTCATCCATTTTTGAGGGCATGTTTTGATCTTTCATGAGAGTATTGTCCTGAGTGCTGAGGATTAGATCCACTTCCAGATCCATTGAGGAAGATTGCGCTGCATTCTCTGGTTCTGATTTCTTGTGAGCAGGGGATATGGGAAGGCTTGAAGGATTTGAGTCAGCTGATGGCTGAGGAAGCTTGAGGATCTGGGAGGGAGAAGAAAGATCAGGGTTATCCAAGGATGAAGCTGGAGGATTCTCATAAGGATCACGAGGGGTGATAATTGTAAATCTGTTATGGGAGTTCAGCTTTTTGGAGCTATCAGGAGCTAGGGTAGATTTCTTTGCATGACGGCGGCGATTAGGGATTTTGATGAAGCCTTCTGAGTCTGTGCTAAGATCATTGACAGGAGGTTTCGGTTGAGGATTGAGGGGACAATCCTTGAAGAGATGGCCATGCTCATGGCACTTTCTGCAACGAAAAGGAATGTGCTCATAATCTAAAGTTTGAATCCACTCAAAGTCATCGTGGAAAAGACTTACCGAGTCTGCTAGATGTTTGGTAAGGTGCATTTGGACACAGATCCGGGCGTAAGAAGTGTATCTGCGAGTTTTAGTTTCCCCAGAAGCTTTGATGAAGGTCCCCAGGCTGTTGGCTATGTCCCTTAGAGTTTCCTCCTTCCAATATTCTGCAGGTAGGGAATACATTTGTATCCAGAAAGGAGCCCAGCTTTCTTTCCATTCTCTTAAGTACAGTCCAGAAGAATTAAAGAAGTACCTACCTCCTTCAAATATTCGTGATTTGTCCTCCACACAATTAAAGATTGTTGTGAAGAAGCCTTTGGGGCCAAGCTGCAAAGTGACTTGTCCCTTAGGCTTCCACTTTGAAGCAATCCAGCCATGCAAGTCCTTTTCAGTAGGCCAGAATCCGAGGAACTTGCCGATGAGTGCATGGTCCCTCATGAATTGAATTTCGCCATTGATCCCTTGGCTGGGTAGTTCGACTTTGATTCTTTCAGCCTTTTTTGGTATGCATGTGGCTGAAGTCGCCTTTGGTTGTATCTTAGGAGCTTTTTTATTCCCGCCACTGTATTTGCCCGTGTCATCACATGTAGCAGCAGTTTCTTCTTCATTGGTAGCCGGATCTGGTCCTTGATCTGTTTCTGGGAGGCTTGCTGAATTGTGCAGAGGATCTTTATGTTTTTTCCTTGAGTTGTCAGAGGATGAGCCGATGTGTGGAGGGGGGGAGGATCCCGCCCCTCCTGGGGGCGCATTCATTGGAGAACCTTCAGTGAGGACGCCTCAGATTGAAGGTTGAGAGTTACGTGAAGCAGGGGTTTTCAGAATGGAGAGCCGAGGCAATTTAGATCGCATCTGCAGAGCGCTCGATTTTGGATCGTTTTTTCCTTTCTAATATATTATTGTTCAATTTAAATTAAATATTAATTATAAATATACAATATAATCAAATTTTACAATAAAAAAACATTTTTAATATATATAAAATATTCATTTCAATTAGATTCAAATTTTTAAGTTTTATAATTTTAAATATGTATGTTTAATACTATATTAAAAACATATAAATATCATTATAACATATTTTAAATAAAAAAAATATTTTTTAATATACATAAAATAATTTTCAAACTAAATTCAAATTCAAATTATAATTATAATAAATATGCATAGTTTTTTTTTCCACTGGAAAAATCCGTAATTTTCATTAAGAGAAGGAAATTACATATTGTAAATGCAGTAGCATATGCAAAATATTTTCATACCAAGATCCACCACACTGTTGGAAATAATACTGAGAGGGGGGGTGAATCAGTATTATCACATTAATAAAACTTTTTCATTTCCATAACCAGATTCATATATGCTACTTCCACAACTTCTTATGATTAAGTTAATTGATCTTTAATGAGTGCATTAGAACATTA
>APFE030498306.1:30472-65492 GCA_000404065.3 Pinus taeda | reverse complement strand
CTCTTTACAGTTCATTCTATAAATAAACAGGGTTATGGGTTTCATTCTTATCGTTTTGACGAATACTGTTTTTTGCCTTTGCTTGCTGTATATAATTTCTACAGCGCAGATTTCCCAGTTTCCCCAATGGGAAAAAAATTCTGCAGAGAAAGTTTAATGGTATCACCTTGCTGAACAACAGCTCCTTCCTTCTCCACAAGGACCGCGTAAACAATATCTTCATAGTTTCCTCCATCCTGACAAAGAAATGCAATAATACCAGCTTGCAAGGGCAAAAGGCTGGGGTTGAATGCTGCAGACTCAATATAAAATCCTGTACAAATGTCCCCTTTTGTTGTCATCAGAGCGATTCCAGAAGGACACTTACTATACGGAGCATGTGAAAAGTTTGCATGGCGCTCATGATATAATTGCTTTAGGCTAAGAATATTTAGTTATATATAATGGCGCTCACTGTCTCCCTTCCTATATTTTCTTTCGGCGACTCCTATGGCGATACAGGAAATAACAATTTGTTGACAACTTTTGTGATCTTCATTTGATTAATAATATAAACAATATTAATGTTGGCAATATTAATGAGCGACTGATACTTTGTGCCTATTTCTGTAAATCAAAGGCTGCAGGATAAATAATTCATCTCCATAAGGTATCTTTAAGTGTTTTCATAAAAGTGAAGGAAGACATCAAAGGAAACGTTATAAAACAATTTTCATATCGAGATTTTATGGCCCTTATTGCCACATGCATTCATTCATAATCTTGTAACGTTTAATTTTTTTTAGGCATTTTGTTTAATATTCAACTTCATCGTCTGGAGTTCTAATCAATGTTGATTGACACAATTCGATTTGAAAAATTTATAAAAATAAAAAAATAGATTAAACAAAACAATAATATGTATGCATGTGTGCAATTCCATTAGTATTGAAAGGAATCTTGCTTTCTTCAGGAAATAGAGACCCTTCTGTGTTGTAGGTAATTATTATGCAGGCTACACCAAGTTTGGGGTCATTTTTGCTTTCAATTGTTGGAGGTAGGTATATCCTGATCTCTTTCTATTTGATTAAAAAATTTACACAATGAAAAACATTAAAATATAGCTATTTACATTGAATGTTCGACATTGAAATGAATGGTGTAAACAATCTGGGTCGTGTCCCTCTTGATCTGTTCTGGAAAAAAATTGATATACAGTTGAACACATTATATTTCGCTCTGACAGATGGTAAAGCAGCAGTATATATATCTATATCAACAGATAAAGAAACATATATGCATGATTATGCTCTCACTATGACTAAATTTCATAATTTTTTAATCAACGGAGTAAAGATCGAAGTATCCAGGGCTTCATTCTTTAATTGTTCGTTGGTTTCATTGCTTTCAGAACAGCATTCGATTTGAAAAATCTATAAAAATAAAAAAATAGATTAATCAAAACAATAATATGTATGCATGTGTGCAATTCCATTAGTATTGAAAGGAATCTTACTTTCTTCAGGAAATAGAGACCCTTCTGTGTTGTAGGTAATTATCATGCAAGCTACACCAAGTTTGGGGTCATTGTTGCTTTCAATTGTTGGAGGTAGGTATATCCCCGATCTCTTTCTATTTGATTAAAAAATTTACACAATAAACAACATTAAAATATAGCTATTTACATTGATTGTTCGACATTGAAATGAGTGGTGTAAACAATCTGGGTCGTGTCCCTCTTGATCTGTTCTGGGAAAAAATTGATATACAGATGAACACATTATATTTCGCTCTGACAGTTGGTAAAGCAGCAGTATATATATCTATATCAACAGATAAAAAAACATATATGCATGATTATGCTCTCACTATGACTAAATTTCATATTTTTTTAATCAACGGAGTAAAGATCGAAGTATCCAGGACTTCATTCTTTAACTGTTCGTTGGTTTCATTGCTCCTTCATTACTATATTGAAATAAATTTTTTAAAATTAAAATTATATTTAGAAATTTAAAAATTCAAAATTTTTATACCTTATTAGATTAATTTTGTCTCTTAAATTTTATTGTATATTATAGGTTAGCGACAAATAACATGAAAGGTTATTGTCTCCTATATTGTTTGGGGTTGGTGGTGAATGTATTAAATATTCATTGAAGGAATTTCCTTTTTCAAGTGCAAGGTGATTTTCCTATAGGAAAATAGGTGGAAAATAGGATGGCCCTTCCTTGAATTCTTCAAGTAGTGTATGGAAGAGTCTTTTTTTAGAAAATGTTAGATCTCTTCCATGTGTGGTGTCATGAGAAACATGGATGATGGAAACCATCTTCTCGAGGCTGGTTTGAAAGGTTTTTATGGAGAATACAAAAGAGAGATCAATATCTTTTCTTCCGATGTTTATATTGTATAGGAATGATTAAAAGCTTGAGATTGATAGGTTCTTACAAACTTAGATCTATTCTCTAGACTTCAATCTATATTCGTGATGTCATGTAATCTTATAGGCATGCAGTTCATTATTATAGTAACAAGTGTTCATTGCTTGGTCATAATGTTTGAGTTTTCACTAATATATTGAACTGTGATTTTAACTTTTAAAGGCTTGCTTGGGTAGATGAGGAGACCCAACTTTCATTTTTGCAGAGTTGGATAAAGAGCCACCTTGAAGATGTTAGCAGGATATTGAAAAACCAGTTCTGTTAGTATGGGAAATCTTACAAAGACCTTTATAAAAGAGCTCGTCTGCGGGAGAACCAACGGAATCCAGCTTGATTGAGGTGGCCTGGACAAGTTTGAGTCCTCTGTGGGGTATATCAAACTCGAATTCTCTCGAAACCGCCGCACTATTCATATTCAGTCTCCTCTTGCTCACGCCATCAGAAACCATATCCGAGCCAATTGTAAATTTATCAAAAATAAATTCAACGATCTCTTCATAATTCAATACCCCGAATGAGTCTCCCAGCAAGAGGTATGCGGAAATTATTTCTGTCCCTCAAGATCACTCCCAACATAGTAATAATATTCATTCGGTTCAATGCCTAATTAAATTCTGGAGCATCTTTTTGCCCTTTCAGCAATTATATTAGTCTTTTTAAAAAAAATTATTTATGTCTGGACAAAATGGGGTTGTCATGCTCTTACATCTCCTCGGTGTTTCACAGGTTTACTCATTTCTAGTTAATGAATAAGATTGTTGATATCTCTCTTTACAGTTCATTCTATAAATAAACAGGGTTATGGGTTTCATTCTTATCGTTTTGACGAATATTGTTATTTGCATTTGCTTGCTGTATATAATTTCTACAGCGGAGATTTCCCAGTTTCCCCAATGGAATTCTTTCTTTGAAATTGGGGTTTCTTCCCCAATAGGGTCAATCTACCTGAACAGGTTACCCTGGCGGGAGGATAGGTATTTTAATACCTCACTTACCCTCAGACTAGTGTATTGGCACTGTGAACACGGTTCATTTACTCCCTTTACTTTAATTTATCAGTCACAGTGTCTCTATTGATAATGGGTTGAATAAAATTACCATTTCAATCCTGTTAGACAGGTATATCTCACACTATGCTCTATCAATTTGTACAATTTATTTGTCCAAGAATGCATCCTCAAAGAAGTATTGTGTAATTCTTACATATACCACTTGTTGTCCCAGTTACATGTTTAATTCATATACCACTTGTTGTCCCAGGTACATGTTTAATTCATAAGTACATAATAAAAGCAGTCTTTTCTTACTTAAGTTGTATTCTTTACTTATCTATTGCTGTTGCCTCCTCATGATCACTCTCTTTCTGAATACTGATTTTATCCTCCAGAGGCTGATACCATGCTGAGAAAGATGGTCATTCGTCCCTCTGGTATTGGACGCCGTTGAGAAAATAGATTTTACAAATGGTTTGGAAGCTTTCAACTTTTCAACTTGTGTGTGAGGAGTGTCAGTTGTGAGTGTGTGAGGAGAGTCAGTAGTGAGTGAGTAAATGCAGTAGCTTCTTATACTGGCTATGAACGAATTCCGGTGGGAGTGTGATTGTTGTAAGTTTCATTAACTCGTTGTAAGGACCAATGTCAGGGAGTCCTTGAGGCTATGGTATAATGTTAAGTGTGGAGGTTCACTCTTCTCAAGTGGGGTAGTGCAATTTAGGATAGGACTATGTATACTAAAGCTGGCTCAAGTTAATTTTTTTTTGCAGTTAAAAAAAAAAAGTAATATTAAGGGGCATGAAATTTTAATTTCTGGTTATCTCAATTATTCTAGAATTTTGGTGTTTGGAATTTATTTACAAGTAGAAACCTTAATTCCTGGCTATGACAATTATTCTGGAGTTTTGAGTTTTGGTGTCTGGAATCGATTTGCAAGTATTCCAAATGGAGGCATCACACCAGTTGTCTAAGAGGATACAAACAATATAAAAGGAAGTCTCATCACTAACTCCAGCCTATGGAAGTTTCGGTGTTTGGAATCCATTTGCATCTAAGAGGATACAAACAATATAAAAGGAAGTCTCATCACTAACTCCAGCCTCTCGAAGTTTTGGTGTTTGGAATCCATTTGCAAGTACACAAGTAAGTTTCCATCACCAACTCCAGCTTCTGGAAGTTTTGGTATTTAAAATAAATTTCAAATAATCCCACCTGTATATTCTCACTAAAAAAACAAATATATGCTAAATACAGAAACAACAGCCAAAAAAAATGTTACTATCTCAAATATTTTCGGTTTGAATTAGCGTATGCCTCCAATATCTATTCTCCAATATCTATTTTTGAGATTCAAAGCATACGGATTTTTCCAATTTCTCTACCCTCTCAATACAAAGTGGGGCATGGAGGAAAAGCAGCTGGCCTTTATAAAAGAGCTCGTCTGCGGGAGAACCAACGGAATCCAGCTCAATTGAGGCGGCCTCGACAAGTTTGAGTCCTCAGTGGGGTATATCAAACTCGAATTCTCTCGAAACCGCCGCACTATTCATATTCAGTCTCCTCTTGCTCACGCCATCAGAAGCCATATCCGAGCCAATTGTAAATTTATCAAAAATAAATTCAACGATCTTTTCATAATTCAATACCCCGAATGAGTCTCCCAACAAGAGGTATGAGGAAATTATTTCTGTCTCTCAAGATCACTCCCAGCATAGTAATAATATTCATTCAGTTCACTGCCTAATTAAGTTCCGGAGCATCTTTTCGCCCTTTCAGCAATTGTATTAGTCTTTTAAAAAAAATGTATTTATGTCTGGGAGAAATGGGGTAGTCATGTTGTTACATCTCCTCGGTGTTTCACAGGTTTACTCATTTCCAGTTAATGAATAAGATTGCTGATATCTCTCTTTATAGTTTTTAAAAGATGGACAAGATGGACAAGATGTCACAAGATGTCACAATGTGTTTTTAAATTATGTTTTGGAAGAGGTAAAAGTTTTGAGAGCATTTTCAATTTACTTCAGTTTTGATAGTGGACATGTGAACTGGGCTATATGGAGATAATTAGAACTATTTAATCCTGCTCATTGTTTGGTGAATTTGAGATTCAAAGTTTGTCTACCAAATGTTTTACAACAAATTGACAACATTGGCTAGCTTGCTGCTTGAATCTGCATCAGCTCTTGAAACGTCATCACTTATGGATTACCAGCAGAGAATAATAGCATATATATGGTTAGATATTTTATTTTTCTTACTTATATTGTTATTGGTCTTGATGGTGTTGTTTTGGTTGTGGCGAATTTTAAGAAGAATTGATCACACTCCTTTGGAAGTGTTAGCCCTTGATGCTCAATTGTGATGTAAAATATAGGAAGACAAAAACCTTTGCATTGTTGTATTGGTAATATGTTGTTTTTTATTGAGTTTTGGGAGTTGGAAAAGCTTGTTTCCTTCACTGGTGAGAATATTAGAAGGATAATCTATGATAAATAGTGCACGAGACATCGTTTACACAAAATATTTTGCTTATACTACCCTTCACTCTGTTTTTTGCTATCTCTGAAGGCGTTTATCTATCATTTGTATTGAATAAGGTACCACGGGGAGGTTGGTGTCCCTTCTTAATTGCACCATAATGTTCTCTTGGAACTATGGAAGGCAGAAAAGTATAAATATTTAGCAAGGAGAAAACTCAGCATAGAAGGTTTGAATGGATTACTTGCCAGGGTGAATTCACGTGTACCAGGAATTTGTTTCTTCTACAGTGACCTTATTTCGAGCTTACCACTAATTATTGAGAATTATGTAAAGAATGTGGGGTCTCTGCATGAAGTTCTTGTCATTGTCACCATAAGAAGGGTTCCAGTCAAGACAGTGCTTTTGTCAGAGAGATTTATGGTTGGAAAACTAGACCCAAAGGGTGTATATAAATGCATATCCCAATATGAGTACAGTCTATGTGTTACAGGCCCAAGCCACCAAACAATACTTTTCCAATGTTGGGTCCCTTCAAATTCTGAATCTAAGAAGCCCCATAGGAGCAACAAAATGAAAATGATACCTAGAAAATCACTATTCTTGCCTAAGCCACCAATCTTAGCAAGGCTTAAGGAGGACCAACGATAATTATAAGGATCCCATGCTTCCACTATACTCTCTATTGCTTTATGATCCAATATGTTTCTCATCTTATCTTTCCATTTTGTTTTGAATGTGGAGTCTTTACAGCCTGCAATATAGTATGCTCTAAGCTCTTGTAGCAATATTCAAAATGTGGCTACAGTTGCTTTACAGTATCTGTAGATGAGGGTATGCCCCCTTTGTCTGCTATGGCGGAGAGCTTGGCTTTTGCTATGAGTACCTCATAAAAATCACCCTCATATGTCAGTTGCAGTGTCCTATTTGGGGACAAGAACACAGGTCCTTGAGTTGCGGCCATGGTTTTAATACCAATCCTCTTTTGACTTCTTCCTTGCTTGGTAGCAATTTACAAAAAACTCTGTACCCCAACAACTAGTATGCTCGAAACTTGTTCGTATCAAACACTAATGTATCCAGGGTTTTCAAATGGGCATCTCTGAAATTTTGGAAAATAAATTTAAGCATTTGGCAAGTTTTGGCCTGCTACTCATAAACATCAATTCGAAAAAGGGGTATGTATTGTAGTATTTGTAAATGAGTAAACATTTAAATTTAGTTTTATATGAAAAAAGATTTAGTATGCATAATGAAACATTAAATTAAAATAATAATAATAAAACAATTCAATTGACATCTCATATGAACTTAGTAGTGAAAAATGTCATTTTAATAGAGTTCTTGCAAGTTAAGGAATTTGTGCATCCCTATATCTACGAAAATTTCACCGAGAGTTGAATTGGGATATTAAAAACACATTCCAGGTTTTGTCCAAAAGAAAGTTCATGACATTTCATATGAAGTTAGTAGTGAAAAATGTTATTTTAATATAGTTTTGGCAAGTTAAGGAATTTGTGCATCCCTATATTTATGAAAAGTTCACGAGAGAGTTTGATTTCAGCAAGGAGTTTGATGGCTTTCACTTGTATTTTTTGAAACACCTAGTTGACAGAACCATGTAGTAAGAAAAGGACATTTAATTTTTACCCTCACGATGGTTTGTGACAGCTAGCAACCTTGTGTGCCCTCTTTAAAAGTGACAATTCATTCTTAATATGTAACACATGGAAAAACAAAATCTCCAAATACAAAAAAAACTTAAAATAATGTACAAAAATATGTTCACATAAACAACTACTACATGAATAATGGATAACCTCTATATGACATTAACATATAACTCATTATCATCCACCCTTGCTTTCAAGAATGTCCATTCACATGTTGCTATTCTTCCACACACTACTATTACTTATCCATATTCAAAACACACATAACTAATAGTTTCAAGTGTAACTCAATATCATCCACCCTTGCATTCAACAATGTCCATTCCCATGCCACTATTCTTCTACACACTATTATTTATAAAATATCTATATTCAGCATACACATAACTAACAATTTCAATTGCAACTCTTTATCATCCACCCTCGCTTTCAACAATGCCCATTCACATGTCCCTATTCTTCCACATTCCATTCACATGTCCCTATTCTTCCACACTCTATGCCTTACGGCGTTTCCTTTGCAACATTAGGTGCAAATGCTAGTATATATTATGCGCGGAAACATAGGGTTTGTGTCTAACAGTAGACACTGAGGTTAGTTCTTGGCAAGGTCCCTTCTCAAAATGAATAACGAAGGATTATGAGTATATCTGAGAACTCCCATTGGAAACCCTTAAAACCTTAATTTCCATTGAACCATAACCTTATTTGGCACTATCGATCTGAACCTTGGGGGATAAGATCCAAGAACCATGAATTTTGAGAGAGGAGGAGAGGAATATATAAATCTTCCAAGCAATGAATCCCAAAAACATTTAAAAAAAAGAAAAATACCCACACTGAACACAATAAGTAATTTTATTAATTGAGAAGAAGACCCTTTTCTCACAACTACGTTCTTCAGGGCCAATCTATCCTTTTTCAAGTAGAGGCTCATTATTTATACTATTTTCAGTTCCTGAATAAGTTACATCATTTAATACCATGGGAAAATACAACTTTCATTTTGGATCATACTAAAAATGCCAAAGAGAGTTAGTATGAAAAATTACACTTAAAAGAAGGTGATAAGGTGGAAAAGGCATAACTCCCTACTCGAAGCTCATAATATAGTGTGGGATTAGTAAATGGAAATACATTACATAGAGGAACTAAGCCATGGAATTAAAATTAGAATTTTGGCATCCAAGTCCAAAGAAAATAACAAAGATAAATTTATAATATGGCAAGGGTAAATTCAAAAAAATAGGCCAAACTTCAAAGGCCATAACTTACATCCCAAATCTCAGACAGGGGAATTTGAGTAGTCAATGGAAATATTGAGTGGAAAAAA
The DNA here is from genome assembly GCA_000404065.3 of Pinus taeda. Lineage (NCBI taxonomy): Eukaryota > Viridiplantae > Streptophyta > Pinopsida > Pinales > Pinaceae > Pinus > Pinus taeda. The sequence continues at coordinate 56,596 of APFE030498306.1, read as the reverse complement.
AATCATCCACTCACATATAGTTTTGATTTTGGCAATGAAAATCTCATAAAATAAAAATAAGATTAGGGACGTTAAGCACTAGAAAAACATGTCACAAAAGTTGCTAAATTATGTATCTAACATAATTGTTGCTTGTACATTTGATCGAATCATAGTGACAAGAATCATGGAATGGAATATGCCTAGCGAACTCACAACTTTGAGTAATAAGTGAGGAAGCATGGAATGAAATGTGCCTAGGGAACTCACACCTATGAGTAAGATGTGAGGGGTATGAATATTAGCATGGGAAATGAAGAAACAAAATCAAATAGAAATAGAAAAATGTTACCAAGTTAAGGTGAACTATGACCTCAAAAGTGGTACTCTACCCCTCAAAAGTCATATTTTTCTTTGTAAAATCAAGCAAAATGATCCATCAATCAATTGTGCTAACGGTAGCACCCTTTTTAATTTTAAAATTACAACATTTTGCAAAAGTTGCATATTAAAATCCAATAGAAGAATAATTTCAATTAGAGTGGTATTTTTTTAACCAGAAAGAGTAGTATATTTATATATAAATCGCACCCATTCACATCCAAAATCAGGAGTTTACATAAAAAATTAAACCTGCTAAGGGCTTCTCAAAATTCATTTGTTCCCCATCCCTTCCCAGAGAATTTTTCCCCAAAATTCCAAAAACATTCCCATAATTAGTAGCATGTGGCTATACATTCTACAATCTTGATGTAATAAATATTTACAAGTGAAGTTTTCCATTGAAAAACATCTTTAAACTAAGAGAGAAAAAAGCTTACTCCTCCATCAACGTTGGACTGTTAAGATCAAGATCATTATATTCTTCATAAATCCTTGAGTTGTTCTCTACCATTTTGAGCTTCAGATGCTCAATTTATTGTCTCAAGATGTCCACCTCATCCTCTAATTATTGGATGTGTTCCTTCTTTTCGATTTGCTTCTCTCGCATTTCTAATGCCTCCTTCTATTGTTGATGGATGCACCTCTGTATAATTTCCAGACTTGCATAAATTCCATATTCTCTTGCTTATATCCATTATAGATATGCATGTTTCTACCACCCTCTCGAGCTCTTCCCTCCCTCGACCCCCCTATTTAAGGCCGACAATGGCCCTAGGAACTAAACAATGATCCCTCCTCCACTCATTTGCTCTACATCCTCATTTTCACCACTAGGGAGCTACCAGAGTGACCAATATCCAAGGTTCCACAAACTCCACCCTCAGGATTATTCCAGGGGATCAACCCAATGGCATCTTGATTCACAATGAAAATTCTTCCCTTACCAACACTCCACTTCCTCCCATGACTGCACACACCACCGATTACCACCCTTGTGTCCAACAACCTGACCAGAATCTTGCAGAAGTTACTTAGCAACCTTAGCCCCAGCCATTGGGCCTTCACAGAGAACACCTGAGCAGATAGTGACCAAAAACAATAACAAAATATAAAATTGTTACCCCTTTTATAGAATATGTAGGTCCAAAGTCTAATGAAGACATAGAAATTGGTACTCCTGATGCTGAGATCCTAATTCTCCCCTATAATTTCCCATCTTTTTGCTTCATCCTTCATCCTTCATCCTTACCCACACCTTCCTCCCACGCATGATCTAAGTGATTTGTATCAAAGGGATTAAATGCTTCTCATGCTCTCCCATTTCGTTACATGCTTTGATGTTGGATTCTCAGCCACTACAATTATTTCTATGATGAAAGGGCTCGACTCTCACACAGTGAGACCTCCCAATACTATGTGTAGTACATATTCGATGGGAGAAGCCACATTGTGGCAGCAAGTCAAGCCAGCTTATGCCATGAGGTACGAGGATGGGTCGGGTTGAGTTAATACTGATGATAAAGGGACGGGGGAGCAGGGGATGGATCAGAGTGAATGGAGGCATTGAGGAATGAAATGAAGAAGGGTGATGAGGGCTAGGGAGGAGAAATGACATGAGAGAAGAGGGGAGGGGAAGGAAGGGGTGGGAGATGGGGGGGGGAACGAAGAGGATGTAGGGAGAGAAGGAGGGACAAGGGGTATATATGTGCTGACCACAAATTAACTATTTACTTTCATTTACTAACCTCTTGATCCTACCAAGAGTGCCTTCCCTAGTCTAATGCCTTAGAACCTTGAGCATGATCATGGAATCTATATAGTTTCCTTTATTTCATTCACTATACTTCTTTTTGCATTGAACTGGTAGGCCAAATTTTCTTTCTTATCCACTTCCTAGTTATTCCCTCTTAGGATGTGAAAGAATGACACTAGATAAAAGAGAGGAAACATACCTTGGGATGTCTTAATGATTTGGTTTAGATTCATACTTTTTGTTGATGAATTGTATTTCATATGTTTTATTATCAACATTGAGTCTCCTAAGACTTGGACATTTCTGATGCTCTATTTCAAGACATAGAAAGTCTGAGGAATAAACCATAAGCATTAGCTTTATTGTTTATATTCCTTCCTAGGCCCCAAGCATATATGTATTCGATGTTTCCTTTGATATTAATGAGAATCCCTCCCCCTCCTACCACCTGAGGATTACCTTTTGATGCTCCATCAAATTGGAGAGTCCATTGTTTCGAGGATATTATACATTCCATTAGCCCCTTAGAAGATAATCTTAGGATCCATGAGGCATGAGAAGGGTTTCATTTTTCCAGAAGCTGGCAAGTAGGGGTACATACCTATGGCGCAATCCAGGAAAATTCAATTTCATCTAGGGAGCGATCAATTTGCAGTCTATGAAATTCCATACATGACAAGAGGGCTTTCATGATTTTAAAACTGGTTGAGGGGCGAGTCTTTCTAAAGATCACTTTATTCCTTTATAGCCAAATTTTCCAATAGACATACTTGAGAAGAGAAAACAAGATTTCTTTGAAGATGCTTTTGGCCTACAGGGATCCCAAATAGCATTTGGGCCAAGAACTAAAGAAAATAAAAAGGTCAGATGCCCATGAAGTACTCCAATATAGAGGGCCTAGAACCACTGACTAAACTTCCTTAGCCACCTGACAATGGAGAAAGATATGGGGAATGGACTCTTCTAAATTTTCATAAAGAGGGCATATAGAACAACCATTATGAACCTATTTTTTAAGGTTCTCTACTGTCAGAATTTTTTTATGAGATACCAGCCAATAGAAAAAAAAAAATTAAAAAAAAAAAAAAATTTAAAAAAATTTAAAAAAATAAAAAATAAATAAATAAAATAAAAAAATAAAAAATAAAAAATAAAATAAAATAAATAAATAAATAAATAAAATAAATAAATAAATAAATAAATAAATAAAATAAATAAAAATAAAAAATAAAAATAAAAAATAAATTACCTTTAAGATAGCATTTGGTTTCCAAATTTTATTCCATATGGAGGATTTAGGTGGTACTAGGGATTTAAAGAGGAAAATTGATTTAAAGAGGAAAATTGAGGAAAAAAGAGGAAAAGGAGATACCACCTTTATTTTGTTGGATTTGTAAACCAAGAAAATATGCCAGTTCTCCAAGCAAAGACATTTCGAATTCCTTTTGCATTACCAAGGCAAAGTTTTGACTCATAGCTTCTTCATTGCTGCCAAAGATGATATCATCTACATACACAACAAGTATTAGTAATTTGTTATTTTCAATTTTTATATAAAGATTGCTATCTGTTGATCCTTTTGAAAAACCTGTTTGATGAAGTATTTGTCCAACGATAGTTACCAAGCCCTGGAGCCTATATGAGACCATAGAGAAGCTTTCTTTAGTTTGCATACAAGATTTGGATCATTACCAAGGATGAATCCATCTGGCTGCTCAATGTACACTTCTTCTTCTAAGTCTCCATTCAGAAAGGCTAATTTCACGTCCATTTGAAATACTTTGAACTTCTGAAAGCTAGAGAGAAAAATGAGCATTCTGATGGCCTCAAGTCTAACAACAGGAGCAAAAGTTTCTTTAAAGTCTATTCCTTCTTGTTGTGCATACCCTTTAAAAACAATTCTGGCCTTGTTTCTAATCACTTCCCCATTTTCATTCAACTTTTTTTGGAAGATCCATTTTGTCCCTATGACATTCTTATCTTTTGGTCTAGGAACTAACTTCCAAGTGTTATTCTTTTCGATCTGCTCAAGTTCTTCATCCATTGCTTTGACCCAGCATTCATCTTTGCATGCCTCTCTTACATTTTGTGGTTTAGTGGAGGGAGAGTAATGCCAAATAACTTGAAGCTTCTGCAATTGTTCTTCTTGTTTGTATACCTGCCTCTTTCTGCCCCAAAATTTGAGTTTCTGGATGATTCTTTTGAACGTATCTGGATGGAGTCTTCTCTTCTATCCTTGTTTGTTCCTCTGGTGCCTCTTGATCTTCTTCTTCATCATAAGTCTGATTTGATGTTGAAGGATAGTCCTCATCATCTTCGAAATCTTCAGATCTTACTTGCCTAGGAGTGTTTTCTTCTTCATCAACCACTACATCAATGCTTTCAACAATTTTTCTAAGCCTTTTATTATAACACTTGTAAGCTTTGCTGTGGGGAGAGTAACCAAGAAGAATGCCTTCATCTGCTCTAGGTTCAAACTTGCCAAGATGTTCATCAGTATTTTTGATATAGCACTTGCTTCCAAAAATTTTGAAATATTTCACCGAAGGAGTCTCACCATACTAGAGCTCATGAGGAGTTTGAGTGTTTTTCACCCGGACATTTGTTTTGTTGAGAATAACAACTACAACAAATGTGGCTTCACCCTAGAAAGTTGCGGGAGTTCCAGACTCATCAAGCATAGCATGAGCCATTTGTTGAACCGTTTTGTTCATCCTTTCCACTACTCCATTTTGCTGAGGAGTCCTAGCTGTAGAGAATTCTCTTCTTATTCCATGTTCTTCACAAAAATTGAAAAATTCATTTGAGGTAAACTCCTCGCTTCTATCAGACCTGAGGCATTTAATTTTGTGATCTGATTTGTTTTCAACCAAAGCTTTGAAGGATTTTAATTTTTCGAAGGCTTCATCTTTGTGCTTCATAAGTCCTATCCAAACCATCCTTGAATAGTCATCAATGAATAATATAAAGTATTCTTTTCCCCGAGGTGACCTTTTCCTAGACGGACCACATACATCAATATGGACAAGCTCAAGTGGCCTGCCAGCTGATCCTTCCTTCTCAGGGAAGTTAGTTCTGGATTGCTTACCAAACTGACATGACTTGCATATTGTATTGTCTATAATTCTGATGTCTGGAAGACCACGAACTGCCTGGTATTTGCATGCTTTCCTTATCTGTGAGAAGCTTAGATGCCCCAACCTCCGGTGCCATAGCCAGTGTTCATCATTCTTTCTCAGATAACATTGTTGTTGTCCTTCTTTGAATATGTATAAATTATTTTCAGTTCTTATGCCTTTGATCACTATTCTCCTGTGTCAAAATCCCGAACACTACATCCATTTGATCGAAATATTACCTTTATTCCTTGATCGCACATCTGACTGACACTCAATAGATTATGTTTTAAGCCATCAACATACATAACATTTCCTACTTTGACCTTTTCTTTTAAAAGAACAGAACCTATACCTTTTATGAGTGCAGGGGTGTCATTTCCAAATGAGACCTTCTTCTCCTTCTCCAAGGCACTATATGACTGAAGTTTTTCTTTATCACCTGTCATATGTTTCGAACATCCACTGTCGATGTACCATTGATTTTTCTACCCTTCCGCATATAAGGCTATACCACATCTTTCTATTTGTGGTTCTTTCATTCTCCATGTTCTGGCACTTGAGGCTTGTTCCTTCTGAGTTGTCTACCGAAACCTGCTCCTGCATTCAGAATCTTCATGACCAAATTTGTTACAAATAGAAAATTCTATTTCATTTTCAAGAGCAGAAAAGTTACTGTAGGTCCTTTTCATGATTCCAGTCATATTTCTTTGTTTTTGAGCTTCTCTAGTCATGATTGTCTTATAGGAAACACATTGAGCTGCTTTGTGACCAAAGTTATGATAAGAGACATTGGCCATTGAAGAAACTCCTGCGATTATCAAATCTACCATCCAAGTGATTGTAGTTTCTATTGACATCCATTCTTGAGGCAAAGTGAGAAGGTTTTACCTGTGGCTGGTTGTAGCTTCTGTTCATTCGTAAAGTAGATTGCCCCTGATTTACCTGGTAGTCTTTGTTCACTCTTGAGGTAAATTGTCCCTGATTTACCTGGTGATCTCTATTGGGCCTTTGCTCACTTTTTCTTACTGCATCAAGATAACTTTTGGAGGTGGATGGTTTTTGCGCTTGAGTTGCTTCTTCATTATATCCCAGACCTATCTTGATTAGAGGAGAACACTGCACTTTGATAATCTCATCTAACGTTTCAGATCCTTTAACAAATCTAAGATTAAGAGATTTAGTTTTCTCAATCTCTTTTCTAAGTCCCACACTTTCACACTCTAACTTTTCATGATGTTTTTCACTTTCAGCTAGTTGGAATTGCAGAGTATCAATAATCATATTTTTCTCTTCTAAACAAATTTTGAGTTTAGAAATTTCTTCATAAAGAGCTTCTTCATCTATAGCATACATGAAATCATCATCTTCAAAAGCCATTAAAAGTATATAATTGTTACTTTGTTCGTCTTCATCACTATTTGAAAATCCATCACTGTCTTCATGAGTGTAATAGCTTTTCTTATTTACATTATGTTTCTTGTTCCATCTAACAGGTTCCTTACCTTTTTCAAGCTTATCTTTATGAGGACACTTGGCAGCATAGTGACCAACTCTTCCACAAGAAAAACATTTGAAAGGTAACTTACCTCTGAATCTTCTAGCACCCCGTTGAAGGTTCTTGACAAAATTCGATTCTTCCTCTTCTTCTAACATATGTCCTAAGTTATAGGAATCTCCTTTTCCTGAGGCCTTGAATGCGGCTTCTCTTCTGTCTGATGGTCCCCCTTTCCTCATTTCATAAGCAGTTAGAATTCCATGTAGCTACGACATGGTAATTTTCTGTAGATTCTCCTTTTCTTCTATTGCATAAACTTTTGATTCAAACTTAGGAGACAAAGATCTTAGAAACTTTTCAACCACAACAGCCTCTTTTATTTCTTCACCCAAATTTTTCATACAATTAACAATATCATCTATATGAAGGAAATAGTTAGCCACACTTTCATCATTGCACATCCTGAGATTTTCATACTGAATTCTGAGGGCTTGAAGTTTTGCTCTTTTTACCTGCGCATCTCCTTCATAGCTCAACACAATCTTGTCCCATATTTTTTTTGCAGTTTTATACTACATAACCTTGACGAATTATGATTGAGATAGACATCCTAATAAAGTGTTGACAACCTCTGCATTTGTTTCAAACTGCTTCTTCTCAACCGGATTTGTAGGAGTTGGTGATGGAAAAATGTACCCTGTATCTATGATATCCCAGACTTCTGTACCAAGAGATTGAAGATAGGCTGTGACTCTTACCTTCCAATAGACGAAGTTGGTCCCATTAAAAATTAGTGGCCTGATCGATGCTTCTCTCTCGTAGTTGCTCATGATGATAGTTCTTCCTTCAAGTGATCAAGCTTCTTCTGAAGGACCTGCTCTGATACCAATTGTTGGAAATAATACTGAGAGGGGGGCTGAATCAGTATTATCTGGTCAATTATTTTCCTCTTCAAACCTAGAACATATACGCTACTTCAGTTAGATGAACCCGTGTATATACGCAACTACAGATAAGAAAACCCGCGTATACTATGCAGATTTATAATTTACTTCATTATACAGATGTTGATAATTAATTTATCCAACCAAAACATATAAACAGTTACCAGGAACAGTAAAACAGAGCAGAAGACAACCACACACAAGAACATAATATATAAGGTGGAAACCCAATGTGGGTGAAAACCACCTGCTGCAATTCGTCTCTATCTTCTTTTAATTAGAAACTTCTTTTTACAATGATTCTATACTGGTGCAATCCTTTACCAGTACGCAGGTTGCTACCTACAAAGAGCTACAACCCTCTCTCGTTTTCCAGCTTCTCCTGGAAGGGAGCTACAACCCCCTTAGTTCTTGTAGTATTTGAGATACTAGTACGCAGGCTACTACCTGTAGAAGGCTACAACCTTCTCTTTCTTCCAGGGACCATGTTTCATAAATTTTCAGACTGAATCCACAAATAACATCAATCAAACATCTATAATTTCTACATCAACCAATCACCTTTTCACCAATCAAGACTAAATCAAAATAAACACTTCTCTGACAACTGTACCCATATCATAGTAACTGTAATTACACACCAAATTCTGAACCCAAATTACTGCAATAATCAACAAAAGCAACTAGAACATAAATTAAGAGACATACGCTACTTCAATATTTAGAAACCTGCGTGCATACGCTTCTGTGTTAAGATCAACCTACGTATACGCTCTTTTGACCTACTGAAACTACGTGTATATGCTTTTGTGCTAAGATCAACCTACGTATACGCACTTTCGACTTACAGAAACTGCATGTATACGCTTCTGTGCTAAGATAAACCTACATATACGCCCTTTTGACTTACAGAAATTGTGTGTATACGAGCCTTCGCTTCATTGAACCTGTGTACAAATCTATAAAGATAATTTACCCCTTCAAATGTTCAGATATTAGCTTAAGCAGATTACCAGATTTATAGATCAAGCAAGCGCTACATAGAATAGATCAAAATCATACAAAGATACTATCATTCAAGCCTTAAGATTTTGACCCATCAAAAGAAATTATCCTTCTCCTTGCGCTCAGGTTCCTTCTTCCTTCAGATCCAGATCTGCACCATAACCCAATCACAGTATTCCAGATCTAGCACTTTATCAGATATTCAATAATTCAGATGATTCCTTGCCAAATGATCTCCTTCCGCTTTTATAGCCTTATGCCTTTCACAATACCATGGTCCAAAAACCATAACAATTCAATACCATGGACCCAATACTTGGGATCAACACTTATGACGAGATACCATGGCCCAAAACCATAGGCTCAAATACCAAGGACTAAATATCACGGACCAAAAATAAGTTCTCCCACATGTACGTGCTTTTCCTTGCATGAAAGTGTGTGTATACACATACGCGCCTTGGGGACGTCCAACCCGCGTGTATACACGGCTTCATCAAAGTGAACCTGAGTATATGTCTTTTTCTTCTTTCTGAGTGCCTGAACTATGATCTATCACTAGAGTGAGTTGCCATCAAGGACAACACCAGTGCCATAGTGCCAAACCTGTGCCATAATGCCAACAAGCGGTCTATTCCATAATGGTTTTAATCTTCTCCGGGTCTATCACTATCCCCTCAGCAAATATAACATGTCCCAAGTATTGGATCTGATCTTTGAAAAAATCACATTTACTAAACTTATCATATAATTGGTTTTCTTGTAATGTTTGCAGTACAATTCCCAAATGTTCTTCATATTCCTCTTGATTTTTAGAGTATATCAAAATATCATCAATAAAAATTAACACAAACCTATCAAGATAGTGCTGGAAAATACCGTGCACCAAACTCATAAAGGTGGTTGGGGCATTTGTGAGGCCAAATGGCAATAATAAGAACTTCTAATGACCATAACGAGTCTAGAATGTCGTTTTATAGATTTCCTCCTCCTTTATCCTTATCTGGTGATAATGAGATCTTAAATCGATTTTTGGGAAAACCTTCGCTCCTTGCATTTGATCAAATAGATCATCAATATGTGGCAAGGGATATTTGTTCTTGATGGTAAATTTGTTTGGCTGATGATAATTGATGCACAATCTCAACGTTCCGTCTTTCTTTCGTAAAAATAGGACGACAGCTCCCCAAGGGGACACACTAGGGCGAATATACTTTTTATCCAAAAGATCCTGACATTGCAACTTGATTATTATCATCTCAGGTATGCTCATGCGGTAAGGAGCTTTAGACATCAGAGCTGCACTCGAGATAAGATCAATGGTGAAGTCAATATCCCTCTTAGGTAGTAAACCAGGAATAGATACAGGAAATACATCCGCGAATTCCTCAATGACAAGAATATTTTCCAAGGAGGTCATTTTATTCTTGGAGTTTGTAAATCCCACTTGAACCACGTATATTTGACAAGCCTTCCTAATACATCTTCCTAGTTGACTGGCAGTAATGGGGCATAGTTTGGTGTTGGAATTAATTCCTTGCAATTCCTTCCTTTGTCCTCATTCTGAAAGAACTAATGGTTTTCTCCTTACAATCAACCAAAGACCAGCATTTTTCCAACTAGTCCATTCCAGTTAAAACATCATATGATCTCAGAGGAAAAATATTGAGGTTTACATGAATGGGCTATCCAAAAATGATTATGGGGTACTGATCTATTTTGGCAACTACCTTTCTTTTTTCCCCAGTGGCTAGCTAAACTAGCTAGGATTTTGGGAATTTACTAGTCTGTAGTTGACACTTTTCTACCACTTTAAGACTAACATAACTTAAGCTAGTACCGGGATCAAATAAAATTAAAACAGGTTGCTCAGCAATCGTACCTTCACATTAAATCATGGTGGGCTGAAATTTTGCTTGATGATCATCCGAGATAGCATTAATTTTGGGTATATTTTTTGCCACTTCCCCAATAGTAGATGCTTCCTACAGGTTTGCAAGTTGTTTTGTCCTTGCCTTGTGCAAAAAAATTTTGTACTAACGGGATTCTCCACATCCCCAGCATTGTAATAGCGATTTTGATTTTTTGTTCTTTACTGAATTTATTAACCCCTTCTGACTGTTGATTTTTAGAATAGACAACAATGGGTTGGTTTCTTGCCGGAGCATTATGGAGAGAATTTTCGCTGTAAATTTCAATTATTAGAAAACTTCGGGTGTCTACTTGAAATCAGATTCTTTTCCTTCTTAATCATCCCTCCTATAGACCCTTTATTTTCTTATTTCATTTGTTGGTAACATATGTGGGCTTTCCACACTGCATCATCCATTGTTTTGGGGTAGTCAAACTCAATTTTATCCTTCATGAAATTGGGTATTCTACCAATGAATCGTTGAATCTTGGCTTTCTCCTCCTGCATTTAAGGCACATATCACAAAAGGAAGATGAATCAAGTTACATACTCATTCATAATCAAGGCTCCCAGTCTTAATTCATGAAATTCCTTTTGCTTTTTCATCATAGTAGCACTCAGTTAGGTATTTAACTTTAAAATGTTTCTGGAATTTATTCCATGTCACCTTTTCTTCGTCAATTTTTCTAATGATTTTGACCTCTTCCCACCACAACATTTCCTTCCCTCTTAAGTGGTATACTAACAATCGTGCCTTAAACTTTTCTTTGTATTCGTAAATCTGAAAATACTTACCCATATCAATTAACCAAGCCTCCATTGCTTCTTTGGATTCCCCTTCAAAAAGCAATGGTTTAATATTTTTAAGCTCTCCTTGTGGTTCTGACTTTTGTCTTTTTGCTTTGTGCTCGTCGGATACATTATCTAAGCATCCTTCATCGTCCTCCCTGTGTCTCTTGGTTGACTCGGAATTCTCCTGACCATGATGGGTGGTTGGGGTCTTTTCTCTGTCCTCAACACTAGGGTCTGGGTATCTCTAATTCTATCAATTAGACAGACTTCTAAGGATCCTTTCCTACTCCATGCATAGTCGTTCATTATCCATTCTTAAATTGGTCATATCAGCACATAACTGCTTAACAGTCTCTAGTAAAACTGCATTAGCCTGACGAGTCTCCTCTCCCAGTTGTATCCAAATGTCAAGGTTGGCATTTACATAAGTTGGTTCCGAAGTATTGTGTGGTCATGAACTCCTTTGCATTCTATCTTTTATATGGAGGTTGTCTCTTTCTCTGTATTCACATATGAGTTTTATTTAATTAGGTTTTAAGATAAAATAAAAAAATATTATTACATGCACAGTCATATAATTTTCTATTGCAAAGAGTCTGAGTGTATGAATCTAAGCACTGATACCACTTGTAATACCTGATCTAGAATTTATCTAGGACAAAGAATCAAATGTATTATCGACTCATGTGCATGGATGTGCATATGTTACTTTATGCAATGGATCGATAAGATTCCTAAAATACATAGACACTGAGGCAGTTAGAGAAAATATAATAGTCAAACATGTAAACACAACATGTTTAATAAGGAGTTCACCCAATGCTCCTGGGCGACGTCTCCTAGTCCAGCCTTCAGTGGTTGCCTCTCTATTATGTTTTCAAGCAGAGTTTTTACCATAGTGAGGTCAATTTGAGTTTCAATAAATAGACAAAAATTAGCAGGACTCGAGTACATAGAATCTCCTTACTGAAACTCAACCTTAATTGGTCACAGTGGTATAAGCCCAATCTGGGTCTCATACATGACAAGCGTATGCCGAGGAGTCTGCTTGAACCTCTCAAGCCTTCTCTGGAGTGAACAGACTCTCTGACTCTCTCTAGCTCTATCTAGCTTGATGCTCCCTTCAAGTTAATCGGCTTCTCTTCTATGTTCTCTACTCTTAGCTTCTGCATCTAACTAACCCCTCTCTCGCTATCTCTCTCTGCTTCTTTCAGTTCATGGCTTTAAAGCTAGTTTGTTCTTTGACTGTTTGTTTCCCCTTCCTGGCTTTCTAGTTTCCTACTCCTGTCCATTTGATTTCCTCTGCTCTACGTCATCAACACTGTGTAACGCCTCGTAGGGAGGTGGCCACCTGTTTCCTAACAAACTGAGTGTGTCAGATTCCTTGAATCGCATTTGAATGGCCATTAGTTCCGTTTGCTTCAAGATTGCTTGCAAAACATGACTCTTTTGCCAACTCATCATCCACATCAGACTTCAAATCCCCTATAATCTTGCTTCATAACTTTTCCAAATCTAGTCATTTATTAGGATGCACCTCCACCGTTGATTTGGGCCCCCCAAATCCTACAATCGCCATTCATATCGGGCAGGTAAGTTGCATGACATTTACTCATCCAATGTGGGTGGTTTTCTCTCTCATCTGTTGGACGCATCTTGCTCGGTGTGTGGCATCAGGCGGGACTTAGTCAAAATTGCTTACCGCCTCAAGGCCTTCCAATATCCTGCTGGCTTGTGGAATCCCGCGCTACGGAACCAAAAGAATTACTTTTCCGCATTTCATAGTCTTTTCGGGTCTGAGCACTTTGTGGCTTTCTTTCACTAAGGGGGACGCCCTGCGATACGTGAATAGTGTTAATCGTGTATCAGAAAATACCCCTGTTTCTCGAATTTGCCTATGGTTTTGCCAATTTTGTGCCAGTGCGTGTTACCATGGACCAATGGTCCATGCGCTTGACTGAGGGTCCTCATTGCTCTACTCTAGCCACAACTGCAACTGCCACAAGGATTCCTTCTGATAGCTTGATTTTTCTAAGACTTGAATCTTTTAGCATAATTTGAAACAGTCATGAAAACTTGGAGAGTATTTAGGATCCAATTCGGATCATGACCTTCCCACTGAAAAAGCTTTTGGACCACCAAAAGTTGGTTTTGTTTTAAGCATCAATCAAGTGAGGGTATATATTCCTTGCTTGCTCAATTTCTATCCATTTCACACTGCTTGGCTTCGAACCTTTGAGTCTAATCCTGAGGTACTCAACATCCCCTTTGTGTATGGTCCTCACCTTCCTGTCCAGAACTGTATCTTTCTGCAACTCATTAAGATATTCAGGCAACAGATCATCAATAGAAGGAAATTGACTCTGCTCTTTGGGATCTTCAATTAATGAAGGTTTAAATAGTCTCAAGTTGTTTGCATTAACAAATGAGTAGATGTGCATGTAAGCTGGTAAATCAAGGAGAAAATCATTCTCACCAATTTTCTCAAGTATCTTGAAAGGTCCATACATTATTGGATTTAGCCTCTTACCTTCACCTTGCATTCTGTCTTTGTTGATATACAGCCACAGTTGATCACCAACTTAGAAACTATGTTCCATCCGATGCTTGTCATGCTTTGCCTTGTACTTGGGTTGGCTCTTTTCTAACTGTTCTTGTACTGCCTGGTGAATCTCTTGGATTTGTTCAATGAACTTGGTTGCCTTGTCCACATCACTATGTCCATCAACTACTATGTCTTTACCAAACACAAAATCCAAGGGAGACCTTGATGTGAAACCAAAACAGGTCTCAAAAGGAGATCTCTACATAGAATAATGTTTAGCTTGGTTGTAATCATGTTGCCCATAACATAAATGTTCATCCCAAAGCTTGGGATGCTTACTGCAATAGCCTCTGAGCAACTAGATCATTGTCCTGTTGACCACTTCTGTTTGGCTATCTGTTTGCGGATGAAAAGCTGTACTCTTTTTTAGTCTAGTTTCCATCAATTCCTATAGACTCAACCAAAATTTCCCAAAAAATCAGGTATCTCAATCAGATATAATGGAAGTGGGTAATCCAAAATGAACCCATACATGCAGAAAGAACAACTTTGTAGTTTGTTCAACTGTAATCTGTTTGTTACAAGGTACTAAAATACACATTTTGCTGAACCTATCCACAACAACATATAAATAGTAATGACCTTTCCTAGATTTAGGCAGTCCTCCAACAAAGTCCATGGAAACACTTTCCTAAGGATGAGAAGGGACTGGTAGGAGAGTGTACAAGCCTAGTTTTCTATTACTGGGTTTGCTTTTAGCACACATCGTACATCCTCTCACATATCTAGAAACTGTCTCATTCATTTTTTGCCAATAACAAAATCTTTGCAGCTGTGCAACTGTTTTACTTACCCCAAAGTTAACTGACATTAGAAAAGTGTGTGCTTCTCGAATTATCTTTACTCTCTCAATTTGTGGAATGCATAGCTTCCCAAAATGATACAAGAGCTGGTCCTTAACATGACAATCCAATTCTAGTACTTGTTTGCCTTGAACATAAATTTGCATATACATCTTTAAAATCTATATCTTTAGCATATTGTGCAATGTAGCTTTCATGCAATACTGAATTGTGCTTAGGTATAGTAGATGCATTTATGATTGGTCTGGACAACATGTCTGCAACTTTATTGTGTATGCCCTTTTTATATCTGATGACAAGGTGAAATTGTTGTAGAAAACCCATCCACCTATAGTGTCTTGATTGTTGCAACTTAGTTTGGGAGTGTAAATATTGACGTGGTTGATGATCAGTATGTATAATTGTCTCTTTACCCATTAAGTAATGTTTCCACTTTTTCACACTTTGTATTAATGAATATAATTCTTTATCATATGTGGGATAATTAACTACTGTAGAATTAAATGTCTCAGAATGATAGCATATGGGTTTACCATGCTACATCAACACTACTCCCACGACATAGTCACTCGCATCCATTTTAATCTCAAATGGTCTTTGAGGATCGGGTGGTGCTAGTATTGGTGTTGTACTAATCTTTGCTTTCAAGGTGTCGAAGGGTTTCTGCTGTTTGCCTCCCCACTGAAACACCTTGTTCAATCCTGTTAAAGAATGTAAGGGAGTTGCAATTGAGGAAAAGTTAAAAATAAACTTTCTCCAATATTGTGCTACTCATAGGAAGCTTCTAACTTTTGTAGCAGATTTGGGCTTAGGCTAGTTTATAATGACTACAACCTTAGAGTGATCTATCTTCAAGTCACCAACCCCTACTATATGACCCAAATAATTCAAAGACGTTTTGTCAAATTCACATTTTAAGAGCTTAACATAAAGATTTTCTCTTTTCAAAACATCTAGAGTCTACTTAACATGATTTAAATGTTCTTCCCATGTTTTGTTGAATATAAGAATGTCATCCAAATATACAATGACAAAATCATCAATAAAAGGTCTGAGTACATCATTCATTACTCTCATGAAAGTAGCAGGAGTATTAGTTAAGCCAAAAGGCATAACCAACCACTCATACAATCCTTGCCTTGTTTTGAAAGCAGTCTTCCATGCATCTTGCTCTGCAATTCTAACCTGATGATATCCACTATGCAAGTCCAACTTGGAAAAATAAACAGCTTCTTTCAATTGATCTAATAGATCATCTATACGAGGAAGAGGATAACGATTTTTTATCGTTATTTTATTTAGTGCTCGGTAATCAATGCACATTCTCCATGAGCCATCTTCTTTCTTACCAATACAATTGGAGACCCACATGGTGATGTGCTAGGCCTTAAGAACCCTTTCTCGAGCAACTCCTATACCTGCTTCTTGATTTCTGCATTCTCTAAAGTGGACAACCTGTACATTCCGATGTTAGGCGATGGAGCATCTTGCTACAAATTAATATCATGTACTATTTCCTTTTTGGGTGGTAGACCTTTAGGTTCTTGAAATAATATATCATATTCTGAAACAACGTTTTTAAAATCAGCTTGTTGTTTAGCATCACAATCCTCAAATACATTGGTTTTGTCAGGATTATTTTCCTTTACAACCATCAGTAAAAATTGTTTGCATGAATTTACAATTCTGTTCATCTACCCTAAGTTTATGAGAGTATAATTATTCTTCAACTTATGAGCTCTTACAATATATTTGATTCCATCTTTAACTAGTAGATTCTTGTTCTTAGCTCTATAGAAAATAGCTTTTCTATCATACAAGTAATGACTTCCTAAAACAATTCCACATATATCCAAAGGAACCATATCTAACTCAACCTCATCTACAAATGTTGACCCAAAAGAAAACTTAAGTTTACATTGTCTAGTCACTTGTAGCTTTGCCTTATCACATAACCAACCTAATGGATATGGTTTCTTATGAGGTGTGGTTAGTAATCCCAACTTCTTTACAATTGCTTCAGAAATTAAATTTACTTGTGAGCCACTATCAAACAAAGTATCAATCTTTTGATCATTGGAAATAACTCGAATATGAAAAAGCTCATGTCTTTTCCTCTCATTTTCTTCATTATCAGTAGCAGAATTACTAGTAAATGCTTCAGAATTTTTACCTTTTATACCTCTGGTTGCGATCGTTGTTTCATCTCCTGAGTCTGACCCCAAATCCTTTTGAATAGCTACAACAATCTTTTTTCTTTTTCCCTCATTTTTCTTGGGTTTCATCTCCGGATGCAGAATCCAACAATGTTCATCATCATGCCCATCCTTCTTACAGTGAGTGCATGAAGACTTGCTCTTTTGTACAATATTTGTCTTCCTCTCTTTCCATTTTTTTTTTCTTTTCTCCTTATTCTTGCTTGTAGAGAGTTTGGATGATCCCCCAACTTCTGGGTTCCCATTCTTACCTCTAACTTCTAGATGTGTACCCTGAATGGATACCTCATATATGCTAGCGGGATTAAACATGAGGATAGTGTGCCTCAGGTAGCTATGTAGACCACCTATATACTTTAGCAGAGTCTCAAGTGAGTCTAAAGAAATTCTTAGAATCAAAGATCTTTTCCTAAATTCTTGGGTGTAACCTTGTACACTTTTCCCTTTTAATTGGAGAAGAGTTTGCCAGCTCATCATGGCTTGCTGCATATAGGCTAGTGGATAGAATTGCTTTTTAATTGCAAAAACAATCACTCCAGATAGAAAGAATCTTTCCATGTTTCTTCATGTCAGCTTCTGTCCTGCCTTCCCACCATACCAAGGCAATGCCTCCAAGGCATAGGCTAGCAAGCTAAATCTTACTCTTGTCTGAATCAATGCTCTGTGCTCTGCAATAAACATCAATTTGTCTGATCCAATTATCCAACTTCTCTACATTCAACTCTGCATCATATATCGGCAAATCAAATTTAACATCTAATTTAATAAAAAATGCTTTCTTTTTATTTTTAGGGCTACTAGGAGGTGTGAGAAATTTTTCTTCTTTCCCTTTTCCTTTAGAGTGGTCATGGAGGAGAGATTCTTCTACTCCTTTGTCTTGTTTGGAGTTTGATGAATCTTCATCCTTACTTTTCCTAAATTTTCTCTGAATTTCCTCCGCCATGGATTTCATGGTCATAAATCTCTCCATGAACGGGCAATCTAATTCCAAGGGACTTTCTTGTGACATTTTCCCCTTAGGATAGACTTCTCCTATTTCTAGGTTAGATTCAACCAACTCTCCTTCTCGTAATTTAAGCTTTGATCTAGTTAGCATTCAACAACAAAATCTAGCGCAAGCTTGTCTAACCTTAGTAACCCTAAGCTTTGATACCACTTGATCTGGAATTTATCGAGGACAAACAATTAAAGGTATTACAGACTCATGTGCATGGATGTGCCTATGTTACTTTATATAATGGATTGATAAGATTGCTAGAATACATAGACACTGAGGAAGTTAGAGAAAACATAATAGTCAAACATGTAAACACAACAAGTTTAATAAGGAGTTCACCTAATGCTCCTGGGCTACGTCTCCTGGTCTAGCCTTCAGTGGTGGCCTCTCTATTATGTTTTTGAGCAGAGTTTTTACAATAGTCTTAGTTTGAGTCTCACTAAACAGATAAAAATCAGTATGACTCGAGTACATAGACTCTCCTTATTGAAACTTGACCTCTATTGGTCATAGTAGTATAAGCCCAATCTAGGTCTCATACATGACAGGCCTATGTCAAGGAGTCCACTTGAACCTCTCAAGCCTTCTCTAGAGTGCACAGACTCTCTGACTCTCTCTGGCTTTATCTGGCTCGATGCTACCTTCAGGTCAGCTCGACTTCTCTTATATGTTCTCTGCTCTTAGCTTCTGCATCTAACTAACTCCTCTCTCGCTATCTCTCTGTGCTTCTATAAATTCATGGCTTTAAAGCCAATCTGTTCTTTGACTGTTCGTTTTCGCTTCCTGGCTTTTTGATTTCCTACTCCTGGCTATTCGAATTCCTCTGCTCTGCGTCATCATCACTGTGTAATGCCTCACAGGGAGGTGACCACCTGTTTCCTAACCAACTGAGTGTGTTAGATTTCTTGAATCGCATTTAAATGGTTGTTATTTCCATTTGCTTCAAGATTGCCCACAAAACACGACTCTTTTGCCAACTCATCATCCAGGTTGGACTTCAAATCCCCTGTAATATTGCTTTATAACTTCGCAAAATCCAATCATTTATCGGGATGTGCCTCCATCGTTGATCTGGGCCCCCGCAGATCCTACGTTCGTTGCTCATATTGGGCAAGTAAGTTGGATGACGTTTACCTGTCTGATGTTGGCAGTTTTCTCTCTCATCCGCTGGCTATGTGTCACTCAGTCTGTGGCATCATGCGAGACTTAGTCAAAACTGCTTACCACCTCGAGGCCTTTTGATATCCTACCGATTTGTGGAATTCCATGCTACAGAACCAAAAGCATTACTTTTCCACATTTCATAGTCTTTTCAGGTCCGGGTGCTTTGGGGCTTTCCTTCACTGAGGGGGACACCCTGCAATACACTATTAGCGCGATCAGAAACTACCCCCGTGTCTCGAATTTGCCTTTGGTTTTGCCAATTTTGTGCCAGTGCGCGTTACCATGGGCCAACAGTCTGTGTACTCAACCGAGGGTCCTCGTTGATCCGCTCTGGCCACAACTGCAACTGTCACAAGGATTCCTTCTGATAGCTTGATTTTTCTAAGACTTGAATCTTTTGGCATAATTTGAAACAGTCATGAAAACTTAGAGAATGTACCTAAAATAAATTACCACATACAAATAATATAATAAAAAAATTACTATGTAAAAATGCCCATCCGAGACTTTGGTAATTTGTTCATCATATGCAGTCACATAGATTATATTTGTTTTAAATCATGAGTATGTAGACTTTACATGCTTGGATCTAATGAATCCCACAAATTGCATTAAATTCGAAAGGTTTGAATTTAAATGTGAATGATCCACCATGTGATTCCCCCATCCCTTCACCTAGGTTGACCTGCTACCCTTTGTACCAGAAGCCATGCAGTAGGGAGACATGGAGTAAGGTTGAATGTGTTGGCCAGATGGGCTATGTTTCTTGTGCCATCTGTTTGTTGTCGATGTCGTTGATTGGGCTCGTGTGATCAGACAGTGGAGATCTGTCAGGTTTACAAACACTAACTAATTGTTTGTCCTCAACCTTTGTGTGGTTCATTGTTACCACTACTCATGTGTTTTCTTGCTGCTCCGTGAGGGTTTATCATTCGACAAGGGTTTACTATACTGTAATGGTTTATTGTCTTATAAGAGATCAATGTCTTGATAAGGGTTCTTCTTTGTCTGGGCATCCTTTGAAAATGATGAAAGTGGTAGCTGTTCCCAATGCAGGGCCAGTTAAACCCCTTGGACTATTGTTCTGTGGTCTTAATAGATTGTATGCTAGTGTTTGCAGTAAAGCAGGGCTAAGGTTTTGGAGCTATGTTAACACTTGGCCATTGCTATACAGCAAAGCCCCGTGGCTCTTCTAGCACTACGGGCGATAGCCGATTTCAGGATTTGGTTTCGAACGGTAACTTCCTGAACGCCTCTAAACTTGCATGTTTTAATTCCTTTAGTTTTATTTAGCATTTCTCGTACGGTTTATTCACTGTGGACAGGGAAGCTGCCTCCCGCGAGAATCAATCAACTCCAGCTAACAAAATCCTCCCTTATAATTATTTACCAGTTCGATTCAATCTTCCCAAAAAAATTTCCGAATGTAGGGTTTTGTTTGCCTCACAGGTAACTATGCAGTGTTTAATGGCATTATTATTAGTGAAGGTCGATCCTTATTAGAGCTTAAATTTCTCACGGTGACATTGTTGGCCTTTCCAGGTTGGCATATTACCTCTAGCATGAGTTAAGTTATGGAGCTTCCTGTATAGTCGAGATAGAAACTCCATGTCGACTCGCTTAGTTTTTTTATTACTTCATTGATTATGTAATTAAGGAAGCACACATGAATTGTTAATAGAATTCTGCGTAGGCTCTTTTGGTATTTTTTTGGGGAGGATACTCTCGTTTTGTAATCGATAGAGGGTTTCTTGTTTCCGTGGAGGATTGTTTTGTCAGGTGGCCACTTAAGGGAACGAGCCTATGTTCTATTGTTGAAACTATTTAATTTATGCAACATTGTTTTCAGGAGTTATCTGAACTATTCGAATGTTTGGCAATGAATTAAGTTAATTGCTTTCGTAGTTGTAATTCCGTCCGAGAGGACCCTTCTCTTCTTCATGCAAATATTTAGCTAGGATGATTTGGAATTCAGTTTAGTTTCTTTATTCAAGATATTTCTATGCTAAACAATTACTTTGTGTATTTGTGTTCCAGTAGTTCTATGAATCTTGTCATCTTTATAATTGAATTTTGAAATTAACAGTTACATAATATCTGTATCTAGATCTGCATTCCAGCAGTTGTCTATTTATTGTCTTACTATTGTAGTCATTTGTACACAGCATGTAAAACTATTAAGGTCATTTCACATATTTTTAATTGCAATACTATATAAATAACTTAATTCCCTATCTTACAAGTTTAACTTTCATTATAAGGGTTAGTGTACCGTAATCACTAAATGAGCATTTTATTTCCTTATTGTTGTGTTATTTAGTAATTCTATGGTTAATAGAATACACTATCTACCATATGATTAAAGAAAAGTTGTTCTATTTTCTATAATCACACTTACGACTTCTAATATAGTTTTTCATTCCAGAATTTATTCTATGACAGTCCAAGCCTAATGATATTACTCTATCATTAAATTTTAACCTATGTATGCTATTATTAACTCTAGAAAGAAACTAAATGCAATACTTATCTATTCCACCTGTAGTTCCAATAATTCCAATAATTCCACAAAGTCTTTCCTCCCAGCCACGAACCTGACAATTATGTCCATGTCCTCACCAAAGCACTTTCTCTATTGGAATAATTTCCAGTTACAGTAAGTGCCTTAAGCCTCTGGACTCCACAGTCTAACCTCAGTTGCTACACTTCATTGACTGTTTATTCGCAACTGCCCACTACCTTTGCCCTCCAGCTCTAGGATAGTTTTGTTTTTTTCTTTCCTTTTCTTTTTCCTTATAACTCCCCTTCCATGGCAGGGCATAGTTGTTTCTTCATTGACTATTCATTCGCAACTTCCCACTAGCTTTGCCCCTGTTCATTCAAACTTCCCACTGACTTTGCCCTCGAGCTCTAGGATAGTTTTGTTTTTTTCTTTCCTTTTTTTTCCCTATAACTCCCTTTCAAGGGCAGGGAATAGTTGTTTTTTGTTAACTATTTCTTGTAATTGTAGTAAACAATTTTCTTTTAATTAATCATGATTCCATTTCTAATCACTCACAATTAGGCAACAATTTAATATCTGGCTTTCAAGCCTTGATAATATATAACAGAAAGTAATGTAGTGAAACATAAACCAAATTAATAACCATGGTAAATCCTTTCAAGGAGCCAAGGGTGTTACAAAAAACATATATACTTATGGCTTAGTCTAACTTATAGACAAAGTGGTCTTTTTAAGAGCATTTTCACTAGTTAATTATTTTAGAAACTTGAGATTGAGTGAAATTTGTGCATCTGTTTTTTAGAGTGTTGAATCCATTTATGCATTCAAAAATATATTTTAAACAATTAAAAATGACAATCTTGCTTGAAATTATATTGTCTGTGAAGAAAATTATTTCGTTTATAAATAAGACTATGCCTATATTTATTACTTATTTTTAAAAATATAGAATATATTTTTCACTAGTTTTCATGATAGTTGAAACTAGAAAAGTAAAAATATTGTAACCAACCCATATTAACATCTTTCACTAATTATATCTCTTAGGTCTCTTTTTTACACCTTTATGTGAACTTTAAACACATACTTATTGTGCCTTATGATTATGCACCATTCTTTCTATAACTATAAAACTGTCCCCACTCAGACACATAAATTTTAATTCTTCGCACTTTATATTACATTCACCATGCTTATACTTACTATTTACCATGTTTTAATAGGATAGGCTTATCACTTACTATTTACCATGTTTTAATAGGATATTATTAATGTCCTTTCAATGAACTATGATCACTCCTTTCGACCTTACTATTCTTATCCAATTTAACTTTTGCATGGTCAAGTTAT
Source organism: Pinus taeda (assembly GCA_000404065.3). Classification (NCBI taxonomy): domain Eukaryota; kingdom Viridiplantae; phylum Streptophyta; class Pinopsida; order Pinales; family Pinaceae; genus Pinus; species Pinus taeda. The sequence goes on along the minus strand of APFE030498306.1, from coordinate 33,575 downwards.
TTTAACCGTATAGCCAAAGTATTTATTTTTCCATTGATATGTATATATGTGGTGACTCTGGCACTTGAGGTTATGAGGTATCTATCACGAATTTTGGTGTACTAACCAATCTCTCTGGTGGAGTTTGCCAAATCTTTACACTTATATGATATGGACGCTAATTCGCTCATTCAACATTAATTGTACCTATGCTGCGTTGGATTCCATATTATGTACCACTTGCCTTTATTTCTAAGTGAAGGATTTCACGGTAGTCTTACAAGTGTCCGGGAATAAATAATCACCCAATCTCGTGTGTTCACGATGTCCTCACCCATGTTAACATGTGCGCTGCTCATTTGCCCGCATGGAACCTCCTGTATTAGGATTAGATCAAGGGTTACAATGGTTTGTATTTCAATCGACGGCGGAGCTCTATTCCTTCAGAAACCCTAAAGTACTCTGTATGCCAGTTATCTCTCATTTAGTCTGTAGTGCTCTACCAAATGTCACTGTGCGGAACCGATGAAAGGTGACCTTCGCAATAACCACCGCCGTAGCCGTTCAACTCTCGCTGGCTCCTTCGGTTTACTCACGAACATCAAGAATAGCTAGATAGCTTTCATTCTTCACTGGTTTATTCCGTGGAAATCCTCTTCTAGTTAAGGCTTTACTTTCTTACATGTTTTGGGTGGCGCTAACGGTAGAAATCGTCTCACCTGAGTACCTTAGTGCTTCCTCTACTTAGTTCATCTTATTTATTTCTTCCTTCACTTTCCTAGCTTAGAGAGGGTTTCAGTCATCTCAAGGTTTTCGCCATTATTTCTCAGGTACGGTGAGTTAATGGAATGAGTACCGCTCTTCTTCCATTACACAACCAGACCGGGATACTAGATGTCGAATTTTCTATGGCAGCATCACCTTCTGTTAGGGTTTTAAATTTCAGGTAACATCAAGCTTTTACAATGTTTTCTTCTGTGGCTTGATTTCCTCAAGTTCTTTCTTTTTTTTCTGTGCATTGGAATTACTAACGCTTTTGTTTTTGTTTGTTTTTTTTTTCTCAGAAACACAGGTGACCCGGTATCTAACTTGACCAGTTATACTCTGCCCGTATGCGGTTAACTTACTGTGTAGCTTATCTTTCCTCCTACATGTAATTGTACCGCACCCTTTGCGGCTCCAACTGGTTTTCACTTCCTTTATTTCCTGCAATAGCTAAAGTGCTTTCACTAGAACAACGAGTATAAATTTCAAGTCCTCTTATTCTGGTTTAATCTGGCTGCACGATTTTGCCTGGTGCCCTCATATTTCTGTTTCTTCACTTGGTTTCTAAGACGAAATTATTTTTCTGAATTTACTATTGGTTACCTCTTTTAATTTTTTTGTTTCCAGGGTTCATACCAAACCCCAGTTTTGCGGTTCGGCCCCATGTGTAGATGCAAGGGTATCATATGCATATCAGAGTTTACTTCAAGCTACACCCAGGTAAAATAAGCATTCGAAAACTCAATAACGCCAATGAGTTGAACTTCCCAGAACTTTATTTTTGTAATCTTACATCTACAATTTGAGATTAATAGAAATTTCCCCTCGGTTTTGATAGGTAGTTTTATTATACTGCTAATCTCTATCTGTGTGGTATTGCAGGGTTTTAACTGAGGAGAAAGGTATAAGGCAGGGCACATCTATCTATACCGCCTACCGTTTCTTAACTCTTATCTATACCGCCTACCGTTTCCTAAACAGGCAGAAGTTGAGTTGCCCTCTTTTTATCCTTTCTACATTTTATTTCACTTACATTTACCCTGTAGCACCAGTAATTTCGTTATGAATTTCTCATACCCGATTTATCTTGGTTGCAGGTGTTGATTGCCCTCTACATAAATCCTTATCGTATTTCACTAACATGGTACCGACATTATTACCCAACACTCCTTCGAACCTCCAGGTTGGGTTTCCCCAACTTCACTGGGGTTCGAAGTGTTGCAGTGCTAATGATAGTCCTGGTGATGTTAGTATGCGCGCACCAGAAACGCTCTGCTTCTTGGAGTAATATATTTGTTATGAAATTATAGTTACAGAAGTTCGCTTCATATTGTTCCTTATAGTCAGTGATTACCAGCATACCAGCCATTAGCTATGGTGAAGTTTACGTCATTGTAAAATTTATATGCTTATAGTATAACACCGGCCAGTTTATTTTTTAATTTGCGAAGTGTTTTGCACCCTACGTATATACTGTGTAACTGTTGATACCTGTAATTGAATTAATTTACAACACATTAATGTATGTTTGATGCAGTGTGAATGATCTTGGTTGTTCATACTCTGGTCGGTCTGTATAGGTGTTCTTCGTTGTTGATCCCAACCACGTTTCCCGCCATTACGGTAAGTCAAACTCAAATCCTTTCACTACAATAATGCAGGCCGAATTTATTATGAACCCTAACACGTTATGTCTGTTAAGCTCCGAAAGTATCACATTGGCCTATCTCGATACTTTATTTTGCAGTAGTCTATAAGGCGAAGCCTTTCCGGCGGATTTTTCCGGGCAAAATCCGGCAGCAATTCATTGGAATCCCAAGTTTGATAGCTATTTTCTGCACAATCAATGGCTCCCAGGGGTTTTTCAGGGCGCTGAATCCAAATATGCAGTTAAAAAACCATTTTAACTGCTAAAAATCAAGATTTAACCTCATTTCGTCTACCGGATTCCGTCACCGGAATCTCCAAAAAGTCGCATTATAGACAACTCCCATAACACGAGCGTGGGAAGGTTGTAACTTGGTACAAATTTTCCAATTCAAATTAACATTTTATATTAGGACTATTATCAAATAAACAGTTTTCTTATACCACTGCCAATAAGAAAAATTTCATTTAATCTTTATTAAAAGAATTCATATCTCATAGAGTTGTTAAAAATAATTGAATAGTGAGATGGATGTCGAGATGACATTTGTTACACAAAATATTGTACATTATAGAAATGCAAACATAAGCTCATCAACCTATTCACGCAGTGTAATTGGTACTATGCATAATAAAACAAATTACATGCATATTCAAAATGTATAGGAGAATATGAAAAAAGAGGGTAACATGCATATGCTAATGTAGATTT
>APFE030498306.1:0-30452 GCA_000404065.3 Pinus taeda | reverse complement strand
TTTCTGCACAATCAATGGCTCCCAGGGGTTTTCCAGGGCGCTGAATCCAAATATGCAGTTAAAAAACCATTTTAACTGCTAAAAATCAAGATTTAACCTCATTTCTTCCCCCGATTCCGTCCCTGGAATCTCCAAAAAATCGCTTTATAGACAACTCCCTTTATTTTTATAAAACCTACAGTACAATAGTATATTGAGCACGCAAGCCATTAATATGAATCCGCGTGCAGGTGGTGATGTATTTAATTTAATTATTAGTCTTGTCGACAAACCTCTCCAATGTGAATGTATTGAGCACGCAAGCCATTAATATGAATCCGCGTGCAGGTGGTGATGGATTTAATTTAATTCTTAGTCTTGTCCACAAACCTCTCCAATGTGAATGTGTATTGTGTAGGTTGATGTTTTAATTTGAAGCTTCAGTGCAATAATCCTTTATAAATGGCTGCCCATCACGAACCCGTGTGCGAGCTAATGCGGTATGAATACACATGTTCTCGTTTGCAATTTTTTTCATGGGATTTGAGTGAAGTGGATACCTGAAATTGGAAGTGCGGATGAATATATTACTTCAAATTGGAAGTGCGGATGAATATATTACTTCAAATACACTAGGGGATTGATTAATTAAAAAAAACAATTTTTTAGTTATTGTATTTTTGAACAATTAAAAAAACAATTATAATTTCAGTTATGGTTTAATGTTATAGTTTCAGGTAGGTTTTTTTTAACATTTATTAATATTATTAAGTTATAATATTAGTCAATATGCGGTATTAGTAAGTTATAATACCACAAATATGTGGTATTATTAAGTTATAATATTGACTAATATGTCGTATTAGTAAGTTATAATATTGGCTAACATGTGGTATTACATGTTATTAGTAAGTTATAAGTTATAATATTGGCTATGGTATTATTATAAAGCTTTAATTAAAATAAGATGATATTGTTATAAAGCTTTATTCTATATATAATATAATACTAAATTAATAATATATAATATATAAATTTTTCATATTAACAATAAAAGTTTTATAATATAGGATAATTTTATTAATATTTTCTTTTAAAACTATCCCACTTATCTATTTCTTATATAATAATTTCTATATATAATTCTTCCTATAATATGGAATACTTTCTTATATAATAACTTCCTATAAAATTTTCTCTTTAAATTACTTTTAAAAATATCAGACTTTAACCACTTCTCTTATAATAGAGAAATAGAACTTTTAAAACTAGTGCTTATATTAATTTCCTTTAATAATATGGAAACTTTGTTATATATACCTTCTTTCTTATATATAACTTCCTTAACTTCCTTAAAATACCTTCTTTATTTCATAATTATTACAAACTCTACTTTTTTATATGTTTAAACTTTTATTTCTTAATTATTACACACTAACCTCTACTTTCTTATACACTTCTACTTTCTTATAACTTCTACTTTCTTAAGTATAACTTCTACTTTCTTATATGTATAACTTCCTTATACCTCTACTTTCTTATATGTATAACTTCTACTTTCTTATATGTATAACTTCCTTATAATATGAAAATTTTTATTTCATAATTATTACAAACTAACCTCTACTTTCTTATATGTATAACTTCTACTTTCTTATAAGTATAACTTCCTTATACCTCTACTTTCTTATATGTATAACTTCTACTTTCTTATATGTATAACTTCCTTATAATATGAAAATTTTTATTTCATAATTATTACAAACTAACCTCTACTTTCTTATATGTATAACTTCTACTTTCTTATATTATAACTTCCTTGTAATATGAAATTTTTTATTTCATAATTATTACAAACTAACCTCTTTATACCTCTACTTTCTTATATGTATAACTTCTACTTTCTTATAGTATAACTTCAAAATTTTTATTTCATAATTATTACAAACTAACCTCTTTACTAAAGAGCATAACAAAAATATATTGTTTTAAATTTTTTCAAACAATTTATTACCAAAAAATAATAACCTTATTGAAAATGTGTTCATAATATTTTATTTAGTAATGTTAAGTTCCATCTTTCCAACCCCACTAATTTCAATATTTATAATATGAATATTTTATTTCATAATGTTTGTAATCTAATTTCATAACATGAAGATATATGAACTAGGTGGGATATAAATCACTTATACATTTTTTTTATAATTAATAAATTTTTTGTTTTCATCAAGATAATATAAATGGTTTAATTAGTTTATTATAGATTAGTTATAATATTTTTATCAATTGGTTTAATTGGTTATATAGATTAGTTATAATATTTTTTATAATTAATATTGTTTAAATTTTTTTTAACAATTTTTTATAAAAAATATTAATAACTTATTGAAAATGTTTGATGAATATTTTATTTTAGTAATTGTTACGTATTCATTCTTTTAATCCACTATCTCAATATTATAATCTTGAATATTTTATTTTTATAATGTTTTTCATTTAATTTCATAAATGAAAGATTATTGCTAGCAGGATTATAAATCAATTATATTTTTCTTTATATTAATATTTTTGTTCATAGCAGACGGGATGTGGATTGATGGAATGGGTTGCACTGTTAAGCACTCTTTATGAGAATCAAATCTCCCGTGGGTGCTTACTACCAAAAAAAATTGTTTCATCAAAATAATTATAAATGGGTTAATTGGTTATTATAGATTAGTTATAATATTTTTTTATAATTAATATTACTTGTTTTCATCCGTATAAATTGATTAATCGATTATTATTATATTATAAAAAAAAAAAATTATTTCATCAAAATAATTACGAATGTGTTGTTACTATATATCATAAAAACTTAAAAATGTTAAATAATAAAGTTTATTTCATGTATTTTGTAAAAGTGAAAGGGTTTTAGTTTCAGTGGTTTCGGGAACTATTAGCTTTCAGCTTTCATAATATGGTCTCACATCAAAAATGGTGTAATTGCCTAGTTCGTGGCTTTTATGAAATAGTTGCTTTCAACTTTCATAATATGGTCTCACATCAAAAATGGTGTAATTGCCTAGTTCGTGGCTTTTATGAAATAGTTGTATCTCGTATAATATTGGACAAACATAGAGATTATAAACCATAGAGCCTAAATGAGGTTTTTAAGAGAGTTTCATCATGAACATTCAAAGCCTTAATGAAGATTTACAATAAGTGTATAATGGCATCATAGTGGGTGCTAGAAAATTGAATTATAGGCAAAATGGTCATTTTAAGAGCAATTTTCCTCAGTAATTATTTTTAGAAACTTAAGTTTAAATTATTTAGTCTATGGAATTCTAGTGGTGCATGGGTTTTTTGAATGTTGAATCCATTTATACATTCAAAAATGTATTTAAACAATAAAAATTCACAATCTTACTTGAAATTATATTGTGAGAATATCTTGAAAAAAGTTATTTCCTCTATAAATTAGACTATGCCTATATTTATTACTTATTTTTGGGAGTATGGAATTTTTGTTCTTAATAACTAGTGAGATCTAGAAAAATAAGAACATATATATTTATTACTTATTTCTTTGTCATAATAGTTGTCGCTAAAAAACTAAAAACATTTATACTTATTACTTGTTTTCGGGAACATGGAGTGTACCACTATCTAGTCTTCTATATTCACTCTATCCTAGAATGAGCAAGAAGAGGAATGAATCCAATCCAAGTAGGCAGTGCGGATTGAATCGTAATTTTTTGGAAATTTTGATATCGATATTTTTCTCTCTAGTTTGTGCTAGAACCTAAGAATGGGTTTGATAGCATGAGGAATTACATTCTAAAGAAAAAAAACCACTTTTTGAGTTGTGAAACTAAAGGGGGATTGTGATCAAGTCATTGAGATGGTTCCATGAGTGAATAATTGAAAAATTGGTAAGTGAGATATTCGAGTATTTTTTTTATCTTTTTAACTAATAACCTCAACTCAAGGGAACTTATTGAAAAAATTGTCCCAAATTAGTAATTAATAAGCATTATATATATATATTTATAATGTGTAATATATTTTATATATAATATTTATAAAATAAAGTTTATTATAATAATTTATAACTAAATAAATAGAAATTTAGATAGAAAATTCTATAACCTCATTTTTCTACATTACACTAGACTTCAATTCTATATATCTAAAAATTCTAAAGATATAAATATTAATATATCTAGACTTAAATTTTATAATTCCCTAAAAAAATTCTAATATTATATTAATTTAGATAATATCAAAAGTTATCCTTATAAATTAGTTAATTATATTATTTTAATTGAACAAATAAACTTTATATATATATATATATAATATATATATAATATTATTATATTATATTATATATTATATATTATTACATTTACGTTAAAGATGAATATCAATGAACATGTTAAAACATGAAAGAAAATAAAATTGTGAGGATAAAGTGTAAGAATGTGTTTCTAACCCTTTTGAATTTTATATGTATAGGAAATATTTATGAACTTTGATAAAATCTTGTTCTTTCTTTCATTTTTTTCTTTATAACGATGCTTATATGTTCGTTAAATAAAATATTAACATAACTAATCTTTTCTCAACTCTATATATAGAATTTTGAAATAACTATTTAGATGTTACAATTTTAATTATCTTTTTTAATCATGTATTTAATTATTGTTTTTATATATTTCAAAAATATATAAATAATGTTTTCTAAATTTTTAAGTTTATGTTTAAATTTTTATTTATTTATTTTTCCAAAATCAAAGTCTCAAAATTTTAAGTATGTTTAAAACCATTCTAGTAGTGTTAGGTTCATGTATTTTTATTGGACTACAATTGAAAGGTTATATGTTAGTGTTTCTTTATTTTCATGTTCGCAAATTTTATATCACAAAAAAAAAACCAATTCTCTACAAAAATATAAGTGATCAAACTTTCTATACATGTCCATTAAATATAATAAATATAATAATACAATATACAGAGAATAGAGAATACTAATCCATTAGATATATACGATAGGAGAAGAGCAAAGTTTTGTGATTTTAAGTAGTTATTCAACACCAACAATCATGAAGAAATTATGTTCATTAGCATTCTTTAATTTCAATGAATAGGCGGTGCCTTAGCCTATATCTAGTCCATTTTCTAAAAGCCTAGCTACTTCCTCATTCCTATTCCTATAAGCATGATTAAAAGTTAACATGTGTGAAAGGTGTAATTTTTTATTTGATCCTCTAAAATGAGGGAGAAGAAGACTTGGTATTCCTTGTATCCATTTGATGAAAACTTGAGAGTCTTCATAGATATGAAGAGATAATATATCATGTGATCATGCTAGAAGAATGAAAATATAGAGTGAAAATAGCTCTGCATAGTTTTTTGAGGTGTTTCTAATATTTATAGACAAAGAGAGACAATGTGAAGCTAAAATATGCACTATGCCCCCAACCGCTCCTACAAAAGAGAAGCCTTGCTCTGCTTCATGAAAAAAAGGTAAATATATTTTCATGCCCATAGGTGTGATAGATAAAATAACCAATTAAATATGATTAGGAGTATGAGGGATCTATGGCTAGACTTTGAGAGGAAACTTTAAATGGATTTGGAGCTCTATTTTCAAAAATAGTTGAGTTCCTTTCTAGCCATTTTCCCCAACAAATGCTATCCCTTTGATATTTTCAAGGAGCTAATGAGAAGTAAAAAGTAGTATCCTTTCACTTATGTCCTATACTCCCTAGGTGGTAGACAGATTGTTGATTTTTTTGTCCTACCAAACTGTTGTTGTGAATGGGAGAGAAACAAAAAGGTGGGAAATAGATTGTAAATCTTTCCAACACAACAAGAAGATATTAGGACCTTGGAAGGTTGTTGTTTGTAGCATATCCTAAGAGGCACTCTTTTCCTTGGCATGAGTCACATCAGAAACTTTTCTTTAGGTGGAAAACTTAGTTTCCAAAGTTTTTCCCCACCGTTGGGGATTTTCTAGGCCTTGAAATTGAGAGAGATTCATATTTTGGTGAATATCTTCCATTTGGGTTAGGTGCCCATATTAGTTTATCCGTTGATTCTAATAGAGACATGTTGGAGAATTTTAGAGTTATGGTTTTAGGATTCCACTTCATCCCCTTCTAGATGCAAACCAGTGGAAGTCAAAAAGGTCTGAGGACCCAATGGAATATGATTATGAGAGGATTTATCTAGTTTTAAAATACCCGCCTCAGATAATTTTAGAATGAGAGGGTCTCATAAATGGAAACAATGTAAGCTTACAATCTAGGGATCTTTCCCTAGTAGTATATTGATTCCCTTGTCAATCTTCTAGCATAAATGATCACCAATGATATGGAACTCCTTTGTAATTCATTTCCAAATGATGGACACAACATTTTGAGAATTTAGTGGGGATATTATCGATGCTAGAATAGATTGAGGTTCGGTGTATTTCTATTTTCTAAAAAATAAATAGTTGCAAAAAGGGAAGTTTAATATTTAAACATTATAGGTAATAAGGGTAAGTTTTATAATTAAAAGGTTGCAAACACCTCTTTCCATTTGGATCATACTAAAAGTGCCAAAGTGAGTTAGTATGAAAACATTACACTTAAAAGAAGGTGCTAAGGGGAAAAGCACTTCACTCCCTACTCGAAGCTCATAATATAGTGTGGGATTAATAAATGGAAATACATTATATAGAGGAACTAAGTCATGGAATTAAAATTATAATTTTGGCATAGATGTCCAAAGAAAATAGCAATGATATGCTTATAATATGGCAAGGGTAAATTGAAAAAATAGGCCAAACTTCAAAGGCCATAACTTACATCCTAGATCTCATAAAAGGGTGTATGAGTAGTCAATGGAAATATTGAGAGGAAAAAAAATCATCCACTCACATATTATTTTGATTTTGGAAATTAAAATCTCAGGAAATCAAAATAAGATTACTAGGGACCTTAAGAACTAGAAAAAGAAGTCACTAGAATTGCTAAATTATGTATCTAACATAATTGTTTCTTGTACATTTGATCAAATCATAGTGACAAGAAGTATGGAATGGAATGTGCCTAGAGAACTCACAAATTTGAGTAAGAAGTGAGGAAGCATGGAATGGCATGTGCATAGGGAATCCCAACTATAAGTAAGAAGTGAGGGGTATGAATATTAGCATGGGAAGTGAAGAAACAAAGTCGAATAGAAATAGAAAAATGTTACCAAGTTAAGGTGAACTATAACTTCAAAAGTGGTACTGTAGCCCTCAAAACTCTTTTTCTTTCTAAAATCATGAAAAATGATCGATCAATCAATTGTGCTAATGGTAGCACCCTTTTTAATTTTAATATTACAACATTTTGCAAAAGTTGCATATTAAAATCCAATAGAAGAATAGTTTCAATTAGAGAGGTATTTTTTTCTAAAGAGAAAGAGTAGTATATTCATATATAAATGTCAACCATTCACATCCAAAACCATGAGTTTACATAAAAAAAATTGACCTTGCCAAGGGCTTCTGAAAATTCATTTGTTCCCCATCCCTTCCTAGAGAATTTTCTCCCAAAAATTCCAAAAACATTTCGCATAACTAGTAGCATGTCGCTATACATTCTACAATACTGATGTAATAAATATTTACAAGTGAAGTTTGCCAATAAAAAACATCTTTAAACTAAGAGAGAAAAAAGATTACTCCTCCATCGACGTTGGACTATTAATATTGTGACCATTATATTCTTCATCATTCCTCGAGCTGTTCTCTACCATTTTGAGCTTTGGATGCTCAATTTGTTGTCTCAACATGTCCACCTCATCCTCCAGTTATTGGATGTGTTCCTTCTTTTCGATCTGTTTCTCCTACATTTCTAATGCCTCCTTTTCTTTTTGATGGATGCAACTCTACATAATTTCAATACCCTCCTTGAATTCCATATGCTCTTGCACATATCCCTTATACATATAAATGTTTTTTCCATCCTCTCAAGCTCTTCACTCCCTAAAACCCCTTGTCTGAGGTCGACATCGGACCCAGGAACCAGAAAATGATCTGTCCTCCATTGATTTTCTCTACGCGGTCATTTTCACCACCAGAGAGCTACCATAGTGACCAATCTCGAAGGATTCATGAACTATGCACTCAGGATTGTTCCAAGTAATCAAACCAATGACATCATCTTGCTCCACAACAAAAATTCTTCTATTACCAACACTCGACCTCCTCCCACTACTACACACACCACTAATTACCACCCTTGTGTCCAAAACCCTGATGAGGATCCTAAAAAAGTTACTTAGTGACCTTATTTCCAGCCGCTTAGTCTTCACAAAGACCACCTGAGAAAAAAGTGACCAAAAACAATTACAAAATATTAAACCGTTAGCCATTTTTTAGAATATGCAAGTTTGAAGTCTAATGAATACCTAGAAATTGGTACTCTTGATGCTTAGATCCAAAATCTCCCCATGATTTCCCATATTTTTGCTTCGTCTTTCATCATTACCCATACCTTCCTCCCACGTGTGATCTGAGCAATTTGGATCAGAGTGATTAAATTCTTCTCACGCTCTCCCATTTTGTTACATGCTCCTATGCTAGATCATCAGCCACTGCAACTGTTTTTATGCTGCAAGGGCTCAACTCTCACACTTTGAGACCTATTACTACTAAGTGTAGTACATATTAGATGGGAGAAGCCATGTTTTGGTAGCAAGTCAAGCTAACTTATTTCACAAGGCGCGAGGATGGGCCGGGCTGAGTTAAGGTTGATGATACAGGTACCAGGGAGCAAGGGATGTATCAGTGCGAATGAAGGCATCATGGAATGAAATTAAGAAGGGTGATGAGGGCTAGGTAGGAGTAATGACATGGGAGAAAAATGGGAGGGGAAGGGAAGGGTTGGGGGAGGGGGGGGGGGAATGAAAAGGATGTAGGAAGAGAAGGAGGGACAAGGGGTATATAGGTGCTAACCCAAAATTAACTTTGTTACTTTTATTTTCTAACCTCTTGATCCTACCAAGAGCTCCTTCCCCAATCCAATGCTTTAAAACCTTTACCATGATCAGGGAATGTATAGAGCTTCCTTTATTTCCTTCACTATACCATTTTTGCATTAGGCTGGCAGGCCAAATTTGCTTGCTTATCCACTTCCTTGTTATTCCCTCTTAGGATGTGAAAGAATGACACTAAATCAAAGAGAGGAACCATACCTTGGTATGTCCCAATGATTTGGTTTATATTCATATTTTTTATTGATGAATTGTATTTCATATGTTTTATTATCAGCATTGGGTCTCCTAAGACTTGGATATTTTCAACGCTCTTTTTTGAGTCATAGAAATGTCGAGGAATAAACCATAAGCATTAGATTTATTGTTTATCTTCCTTCCCATACTCCAAGCCTATCTGTCTTCGATGTTTCCTTCGAGATTAATGAGACTCCCTCCCCCTCCTACCACCCCAAGATTACCTTTTGATGCTCCATCAAATTGGAGAGTCCATTATTTCAAGGATCTTATACATTCCACTAGCCCCTTAGAAGACAATCTTAGGATCCATGGGGCACGAGAAGGGTTTCCTTTCTCTGGAAGCTGGTAAGTAGGGGTACATACCCATGGCATAATCTAGTTTGATTCAATTTCATCTAGGGGGGACCAATTTCCTGCTTGTGAAATTTCATACATGACGAGAGGGCTTTAATGGTTGTAAAATTGGCTGAAGGGCGAGTCTTTATGAATATCACTTTTCTCCTTTATAGCCAAATTTTCTAGCATACATACTTGGGAAGGGCAGACCAGATCTTTGAAGATTCTTTTGGCCTGAAGGGAGCCCAAATAGAATTTGGGCCAAGAACTAAAGAAAAGGAGAAGGTCAGATAGCCATGAAGACCTCCAGTATAGAGGGCCTAGAACCACCGATCGATCTTCCTTAGCCACCTGACAACGGAGAAAGATATGGGCAATAGAATCTTCTAAATTTTCACAAAGAGGACATCTGGAAGGGCCATTATGACCCTATTTTTTAAGGTTCTCTGTTGTGAGGATTTAGACCAATGTCTTCCTTGTATAGTCATATATAAAATTCAAAAAATAGTAGTTGGACCCAATTGATGGTGTCTACATTGGTCCACATAAGTCTGAATGGACAATCTCCAAGAGTCCTTTTTCTCTTATTGACTTACCTGCTGGAAATGCCTCTTTATGTTGTTTTCCCGAGATGCATTCTTCACATAGGTTGTATAGTTTTTCTATCAGTGTCAATCCCTTCACCATGCCTTTCCTATGTAGTGAATTCAAACCTCTAAAATTTAGAGGACCAAATCTCAAATTCCATAACCATTTTTCATCTCTGACCTCTGCTTGAAATTTTACTTTTGTGACAACTGTAACTTTTCTTTCATCCACTTGTGAATTCATTAGCAGTTGTGCTTGTGCACGTTCTTCCTTCAAATCTAATTTTATCTTGAGAGAAAACATTTTATCACTTGTCCTATGAATTTTTTCAATCAATTGTCTACTTGGAGACTTATCAAAAATTGTGCACTCATCATTTCTGAAAAATACATTGTAGCCCTTTTTCATTAATTCTCCAATGCTTATGAGGTTATGCTTCAAGCCAGGGACAAAATAAACATACGAAATGTAATTTTTCTTCGCCTTCTTTGTTTTAATATTGACTCTTTCTTTTCCCATGAAAAGACTTTGCTATCAGTCCCTAATGTCACTTCAAATTTCACACTTTCATCTAAATTGGGAAACATTTCTATCTTCCCTTTGTATTTCTTGTAATACATTACAAGCTAAAAAAATGTTATCTTGGTTATGATTTTCCTTTATGAAATTTGCAATGGGTTTGTTACTTAAATCATATTGCTTCCTTCTACATTCATTTGCATAATGATCATACTTCTGACAATAATAAAATTAAACTATAGATTTATCATACATATGACATTGTGCTTGATTTTGGCTTGGGCCTGACTTGGATTTTGATTGTTTCCCCTTCCACTTGAGCTTGAATGCCTGCCTATTCCACCTCTATGTGGGCTTCTTCCTCTTCCTCTGGCATTTAATCTTCCTTTCCCTTTACCTTGACCAAATGAAACTCATGTCTTGAGGGCATGCTCCAATGAGTTTGTTTCTCTATTCAGTCTATGGTCATGAGAAATCAATGATGCGTGAAGCTCATCCACTGAACATTGTGAGAGATCCTTTGTCTCTTCTATGGCCACAACAATGGCATCAAATCTTGTTGCTGGAGTTCTCAAAATTTTCTCAGCTATTCTCCTTTCCTCAAGTGTCTCGCCATGACACTTGATTTAATAATTAATCAAATTACTTATGTAAAAAATAATTCTACATTCTCAGATTCTTTCATACAAATTGTCTCAAAGTCTCTCCTTAGGATTTGTACTTTTGTTGTCTTCACTTATTCCATGCCTTGGTAGTTTGCTTGGAGGGTGTCTTATGCTAGCTTGGACTTTGTTGCTGCTACAATCCTTGGGAAAATACTTTCATGAACTATTTGAAAAATGTAGAAGAGTCATTTTGAATTCTTCTTCGTGGCATCCCTCGACAAATCATTTTTTTCTTGTGACAACACATTATATCTTGTTGCATCTGCTAGTTCTTGAAAACCATTCTCCACCAATTCCGAGCTATCTTAACAAAAAACAAATACATCATTGTAATAGCCCAATAATCATCTTTTTTCTCATTAAATTGAGGTATCTGAGGATTAGTCAAGCTTATGCTTGATGAGCGTTAAAAAAACTTTTCACCCTATTGGAAGGTAATAGAATTTTAAAAGAACATGTAACAATGTTACAAGAGGCTCTAGAGACAGGAAAAAAAGAATGGAAAAGCACGAAGACAGTGTGGAAAAGAATGAAAGAATTAATAACAACAAATAGGGATGTGATAATTTATAAACAAACTCAAGTAATGTTGACATGGCAAATGTTCACTATACCAGCAATGGGAACTAACCCGATCACAGGCCCCAACTAGGCCTACTTTCGTTTGGGATGGCTAGTTCCAATGGGTTTTAAGGGACCCCGTGAACTGTAATAGGTGTTGATGGATTGATTCTGAGAAGAAGACTTCAATTAAATCAACAAAATAAATCAGCTAACCACTATGTATCGAATCTTATCTAAACTACTTCTACTTTCCTATGCTAAACTTAACTTTCTAGTCTATCTTGTAGGAGCATGACGAAAGAGATTAAGCACCATAAATAAATTCCAAGCCCAAAAGAATCAATTACTAAGTTTATATATGAACAAGGTTGTATTAGAGCTTGATTGTAATTAGATTACTCATACAGGAATACACATTCCTTTCCATACAAATAAACTAGCAACTGGTGTTTAATACAGTTTTCAATCGGAGATCGCTGATGAGTTAACCATGTAATTGAATCATATTCAAATAAAAAAGACTAATCAGGAACAATATGCCATCAATATACATAAACATGAATCACATTTATATTCCTGCCAGCATCAACACCCTGCTTCAAAACACCTCAAAGCGAAGGAAAATAAATAAGAAAATACAGGCTCATTCTTCGACCAAACAATCCTCCTTATTCACAATAAATAAAAACTATTCATATCAAAACCAAAAAATCCCTTTCTCATTTTCCAAGGTAATACTTATGCAAAAGCCCTTGACTCTATGTCTTCCCTGCCTCTGCCTCTTCCCCCACTGTTTTTGATATACAAATCGAGTATACAGAGATAGTATCATTAGCGTAACCACCGACACATAGAAAGAATATTTGTTGGAGCACTTCATCTCCCGAGGAAGTGAACAGATGTTGATAAAAAGTGTGACTGTGTTTCACCTTCCCATGATGAAAATCGGGACAGCTTTGCTTTTGGAATGTATAGGCAACGTGTGGGGTTCCGACCTAGAACACTTGAGGCAAGACCATTCAATACAATGCTTCTGCATACATGACTCTTCGAATCCACTCCTGCATCCTTTATTTCTCGCATGCAGAGATAGTTATCATTAGCTTCATGATTGTGAACAATATAACAGAAATGTTCAAACAAAACATAAATGCTACCTTTATTAACTTTTATAAAACTATGAGAACAAGTGTGAAAAAGGATTTACACATAAAACACAGGCAACACAAAATTTCCCGCTCAATCCATAGGCTTGGCATGATTTTCAAGGGCCTCACTTAGTTGCAATTGAGTATTGGCCCCTCTGCGGGTCACAGCACCCACACCTTCCACTTCCCCGATGTGAAACTACACTATCGGGACTCCATAGGCCCGCCTTTTACATTAAAAACCTATTCCCTTTGGTATATCGAGAATTTTGGAAAACATGGGAAAACAAAGAAAATCTTGCCCCGATCACTCAGGCTGGACCTCAAATTTTATATATCAGGGCCTATAAATATCGTCGAGTCTGGCATATTGCATATTGCAATATGCACAAGCTTGAGGCTCCGCCGATTGCGACATGCAATATGGCCCCGGACCCAAAAACATATATATATATATATGTGTGTGTGTGTGTGTGTGTGTGTGTGTGTGTGTGTGTGTGTGTGTTAATACTTCCGGTGGGTCTGTAACAACATACTTGCCTTTGAAAACCAAGACTTCAATGTTTTTCAAAAAACAAAGGAATATATGGGGAAAACAATGCCCGGCCATAAGGCCAAACTTGAAATGTTATACGCTCTAGCTCATAATAATCGGTGGGTCCAGGGTATAATGTATGCCTTATATGCAGGCCCCAGGCCTTGTAGATTGTGATATCCGATTGGGAGGGTGGACTCGATAAAATATATATCGTGGTTAATATGGTCATTGGGTCTGCAAGACATACGCGCTCTTTATATATATATGGTTTTCGTGCTTGGTCGATAGCGATTTGTGATGGGGCTCCAGAACAGAAATATATGCGTTTGGGTTAATAAAACATGTCGGGTCCGGAAGCCATAAATGTGTTGTGTTGATTGCGATAGGCCCAAAAAGGATTTATGCATGTTTAGTGAAGCATTTCTGTTGTAAGGAATTATGATGGGAAAATGAAGCGATAGAGGGTTTTGTGAGTTAAATAAATCCCGATGAACATAGGGATGAAGGGTTTAAACGAGGTTGTATGTGAGGGATTTATAAAGGGGCTTATACCATTTGTGAAAACTTCTCGGGGGCCCATCAAAAATTGTTGCCAAGGAAATTTTTGATAGTGTGGTGGTTGTGGCCACAAAAAATGGCAAACTGCTGGGCAAACTAGTTATCTTTGTTTCCAATAATCCTCAGATCAATAAAACATCAAGGTGTTAAGATAAACTTGAAATGCAAATTATACAGATGGACAAGCATGGGTTCCACTTCAACATCAGTTGCTTTAGGTTGGATAGAGACAAATAGCTTCTACTTACTAATAGGATTTTGACAAGCATTCTCCAATGGTAGTTTTATGGCATTTATTAACCTTCCTTTACCTGTTGCCTACATTCAAAAGTCCTTTTGGGGCCATCATTGGTCTATCAATACCTATTTAGGTGTGTACCTCAGCTCTTTATTATTCATCAAACTTGATGTAGATATGTTTATCTACACTTTATATGAGAATTTCAGTGCTATATTTTCATATGATTGAATGGGTCATAGTCATGGATCATGCCATAATTTTAAAATGCTTAAGCAAGGTTGGGCTTGCTGTATCAACTGGTACTTTGAGCCTAACAACAATCCTTACTCTAACTAGCTTCCCAAACAACCTGTCCTTCCAAATTGGCACAAGGACTTGACATTTCATTTTCTTTTAAATAATTCCTTCTAGTTTCAGGCACAAGGACTAGAGCACAATTGTATTTGCCACAGGGTATATGACATTGAGATTAGCCCATAAAAAGAAGAATACTTGTAGATAACATGTATTGGACAATTTGGTGTGGTGTATGGGACCACTAGAGAATGACTGTAAACCTTATAGGAAAGTATAGGCTAGGTATGAGTGGGATTACTTCAGATGCAGCATTCCTCCATGCCAGTCCAACTATAGTTATACATTTTTTATTTTATAAAGATGCCCCTATATGCTCGAGATATCCAAGTTATCAACAGATCTCACATAGTTCCCAACATATGCCAATGAGGGGTTTGGTTTAAATTCCAAAGCTGATTTTCAAGTGCTCATGGGTTGATAGAAAGTTTCTAATAGAAAGTTTCTTTGATTTGTAGGGAAATGATGGATTTAGGAATGACAGAATCATTAGCAGGTTAATGATGAAGAGAAAGGCTGAAAATGGTGAATGAGGGCAAATTTGAAAGGTAGAATGAGACTAGGGGACCAAAATCAGCTGGCTAAAAAGGATTGTGATTCAAAATAGCAGGAAAATAGACTTTGCAGAAAACAAAAGGAAAAGAAAAAAATACAACTAAGCTAACAGCAAAATGAAATAAACTCTAACCTACTCAGGAGGTAGCCACCATGCAGTGGCTACTAGAAGTATCTCTTCAGATGTTGGCCATTAACAGGGAGCTTTTTAGTCTCTCCCTATAACGTTTTCAACCTATAAGTCCCTTGACAAATTTTTTCAACAACTTGGAATGGGCCAAACCATAGGTGTTGGAATTTTGTGTGTTTACCCTTTGGCTCACTCAGCTTGTCCCATTTCAGGACTAGGTCCCCTACTTGCAAATATTTATCTCCTTCCAGATGATGACCAAACCATTTTTTTACAATCATTTGGTGATTTTTGAATTTAATTATGGCTCTATCTCTTAATTTCTCCAGCCTCATCAATTGGTTGATCCTTTCTTGAAGCAAGGCTAAAGGGGTTCCTCTTGAAGCTTGGGAGAGCTGTAAGGAGGGAAGGGTAACGTTTGGGGGCAAGATGGATCCCTGTCCTTTGACGAGGAACTATGGGGAGTTTCCTAAGGCCACTTTAGAGGTGACCCTATCGGCCCAAAGGGTATTTGTTAGGGTGTTGTGCCAGTTCCTCTGGTTGTCAGCAACTGACTTGCGGATTATGAAGATAAGGTTTTTATTTGAAGACTCTACAACTCTGTTTCCCTGGGGTTAATAGTTTATTGCATACTTTATGTGGATTTATTTATCAATAGCAAACTCAGTCATTTTCAGAGATGAAAAGAAGAGTTATCAAATATGAGGGCTTCAGGGATGCCATACCTGTTGATAATGAATTTCTCAATTAATGATATTACCTCATCTTCGTTCACCTTCCGGACTGGGATGGCTTCAGTCAATCTGGTGAAGTAATCAGTCATTATGAGTGTATACTTATGCTTCTATGAAGAGTTTGGAGTGATCTCGCCTATGAAATCTAGGCCCCACTACTAGAATGGTCGATCAATCATAACAAACCTGAGGGGAACAACAAGCTTTCTTTCTCGTCCTGTGATGGTTTGACACACCTTGCATTTGCGAGCGTAGGTGTCCGAGTCTCTGAAAACTGTGGGCCAATAATACCCAGCTCTTAATATTTTGTGAGCAGTGGTAACTTTGTCGTAGTGAATACCTACTAGGTTGTCGTGCATTTCTTTCAATACATGGTTGGCACCATCCTTCTCCAAACACCTCAGCTAGATTCCATCATGATTTTTTCTGTATAAAACATTGTTGGCCAAATGATACTGATTTGATTTCAATCTGAGTGCTCTCCTTTGTGATGCATCCATGTGTTCAGTACATGATCCTCGTGGTAGATAGAAGCATATGTTGTAGTACCACAACTCAAGGTCTAAAAGGGCTTCCAACATCTCTCACTCATACATCAGTGCTTCGTTAATCCATAAGGGCTCTTCCCTGAGTTCCATTCGTGCATATTGCATGATCAGCATTCATGATTCTTCGGATGCCCCTTTTTTGTTTGCCAAGGCTTCTGCTGCTAACCTACAAAGTCCCTACCCTTGAACTATCTGTGTCAACTTTACCTCAAGGTAGAACTCTTGAAGGGAGGTTATCCAGTTCCCTCTTTGTTCACCCATTTCTTTCTACACGAAGAGGGATCTTACAACAGGTTGGGGAACAATGACATCTTGGCCTTTAGTACATAAGGGTGGAAATGTTTTACAGCCTTGAAAACTGCACAACCCTGTTTCTCCACGTCTAAGTAATTGAGTTCTACCCCTTTGAGATTAGAGCTCATATAAGTAATAGGGACTTCGTTGCCCTCATCATTTTTTTGAGTGATAATTGTGGCATATGAAACATTAGAAACAAAAGTGTACAAGAAGAACTCCTTGTTGAAATCGGGGGTGACCAATGCAGGAGCTTTAACAATGGCTTCCTTGATTCGGCGAAATTCTTCCTTGGCTTCATCGCTCCATTTATACACAAAGTCTTTCTTCATCATTAGATGCAAGGGGCGCACTATTTTTGCGAAGCCTGAGACAAATTTTCTAACAAAATTAATCTTGCTGAAGAAAGATTACATGGCCTTTTTATTGGCAGGGGGTTTTATTCTCATGATGGTCTATATTCTTTCAAGATCAACAACAATCCCTTCTTTAGAGAGGATATGACCCAATAGTTTCCCCTCTATGATTGAAAAGATTCTCTTCTTGAGATCCAATGAAATTCCATACCTTCGGCATTTTTTGAAAATATGTCTTAGGTGATAAATGTGATCCCTTTTGTGATATGAATACACAGTGATGTCATCCATATAAACCACTACTGATCTATTCATCAACCCTCATAATGTTATGTCCATAGCTCTCTGGAATGTGGCGCCCGCGTTAATGAGCCCAAAAGGCATTTTACGATATGCATAAGTGCCCCATTTGGTGTTGAAGGTTGTCTTAAGTTGATCCCCATGAGATACCAATACTTGATTATATCCTGAAAACCCATCTAATTGGGACAACATTTCAGACCCAAAAACGCACTTAAGGATGTGTTCTATAGAAGGGATGGGATATTTATCCTTTTGAGATGCTTTATTCAGGTTTCTAAAATCAATACACAGCCTGATGTCTCCCTTTTTCTTTCTCAATTGCATGAGATTGGCTACCCAGCTGGTGTGTCTGACCGAGAAGATGATTTTAGCATCCAACATATTTTTTAATTCTTTCTTCACCAATGGTTCTAGTTTTGGATGCATCTTACGCAGCTTTTTTTGGTAGGGCCTAGCCTCCTTTTCCAAAGGGATCACATGCTACATAACACTGATATCAAAGGTCTTTAGGTCTTCACATGTCCATGCAAAGATGTTCTTATAGTCTTTAAATAGCTTGACAAATGCAGCCTCTTTTTGTGGAGAGTACCCAAGGCCCATATTTCCATTTTTTGTGTCTTCTTTGGTCCTAAGGTTGACTATTTCATACTTCATGGATGAGCTATGCATTTTGCAGCTAGTCGTTTTCCTGAATTTATCATGCAAGTCATACAAGTGCTCCATCTTAACGGCTGATTTTGGAATCACATTGGGCTAATCCTTTTCCTCATCTTCCCTCTCATTCATAAACTTTTCATGCTCCTTTTCGTCAATGACTGCATTCTTGAATGTCTTCTAATTGAAGATGTTATCAGGCACGGATGGTCTAAAAATCAATTCAACATAACATTTATTTTTCTTCAATCTAAAATCAAGAAAAAGTTTAGCAGCCATATTAGCCATCAGATCAACATCTTGGTTTTTCCCTCGAGTTATGTATGTGATATTAAAAGAATCAAAACTGTCAATTAATTCCCATACCTCATGCTGGTACCTTACTAGGTGTGGTGAATTGCAATGTATCTTTTTCCTTACCTAATCTACGATTATCTGTGAGTCACCAAAAGCTTTAAGATTTTTTACATTCATATCAATGGCTTTCTTCAGGCCTTGTAGTAGGCCTTCATATTCTGCTGTGTTGTTGGTGCATACAAACTCCAACTGGCTGGCCATGGAATGTTGGTTCCCTTGCGGGTCAATGAGAATACTTCCAGCACCTGCACCCTCAACACAGTTAGAGCCATCAAAATAGAGTGTCTACAATATATAATCTGATTTTACATCAATTGAACTACTATCTAAGAAAGTAGTCCTATCATCTACTATAATACAGGATAGTTCATAAGTTGGATTGTGGGAGGGAATTTCCAACTGTGTGCATTTCAAAGTTTCTTCAACTATTTTTGCATGAAATTCTCCAAAACAAGTTTATGTAGCATAAACATTGAAAATATAGTTCCCAAGGATGGAGTTGTTAAACATTATAGGTTCATTGAGACCATTTAGTTACGTTACCAAATACTTCATGTATCTTTCTTGATCAACTCTCAGCATATCACCTTTTCCCTTCTGAGGCAGCAGGAGGTGGGACCAATCAGTTTGGAAATATCCATTGGGTTTTGCTGACCAATCCCTACTAAGCAGCATTCCACGGGCATCAGAGGCATCAGCTACCACTATATCAATAACTTATGTGTATTGTGGTTTAGTAGCCATCCAAATCAACACATCTTTCAGTTCCCTAATCACTTTCACATTTGTCCTGTCTAATTACATAATTCAAGTCCCAATTTTCTCAGGTATAACATGCAGTCTTTTAGCAACAACATAAGTCATCATAGTGTACGAGGCACTGGAATCTAGCAAGCAATTGTGTACATTCATGTTGAGGATTTCAAATGTGATAAGGAAAGGTGGGGTCATGGATTTTGACTTTCTCCCTATCATGGCTGCACTAACATCTTGGGGGTTTCGATTCACTTTGGACACAGTGGCTTCCATAGCTGACAGGATTTGGGCTGCAATGGAGGTGTTGACAAGTTTGAATACTGACTTCTTGTTTTGGTTGCTTTGGGAGTTTTGGGGTTTCTCTCATTCATATCTTTCAACAGCAAATCCATTTGCTACACTAATTTCAACGAATCAAAGTATGTGATATTAGCCCTATATTTCTTAAGATCATCCACAATATTGTAATCAATGTTATAAATAGGATAGGACAGAGTAAACATACCGGTTTTTCCATTCTTAGGTGGGATTTTACCATCATGAGTAGCCTTCGCTGCAGTGGGGGTTGTGTTCTCTTTCTCTAGATGGTTTTCCACTGGGGTATTCTTGGACTGGCCACTTAGTTTACTCTTCTCAACAGGAAATTTGGGAGTGGGTGCCTTCAAAGGGAGGACACCTTTATTTGTTTGGTAAACAAGCTTCATAGTCCCTAGAAGTGGCCCTTTACTTCATGTGTGGATTTCATTGGAGTGGATTTCTGCCATATAGTCTTCTTAGTCATCATCATTCTCATTTGTATAGAAATCCCACAGTACATTGATTTGGGATTCTTCTTCCAAGGGCTCTTCTACTTGGTATTCTTCATCATCTTCTCATTATGGCTCTAGCTCCACTATAGGTTCTTCTTGGTTAAGGAGCGATCCGATAAGATCCAGCTCTTCTGTGTTTAAATTCCCTTTATTGGGAGGAGCAAGCAATGCAAGTTGACCATTCCCACCTTCTGTTTTCTTACGATAGAAAGGTTTGAAGGGCTTTCTGTTGTTATAGTCTCCTCCACTACCACTATTACTCTCTCCAGGATTCCTTTTGCATATGAATGACTTTTTTTGTTAGTTTCTTAATGATCTAATGCAAACCTTCCACATCCATGGTATCCTTGTCTTTGGTTTCATCTTCTTTGTTATCACTCCCATTATTCTTCTTGGATGCTTGAGAGGCTTTATTTTGTCCAGTTGTAGGGTGGCATGCTATGAGATTGAGCATTTCATTCTCAAATTTTACTGCTTCATCGATAGCACCTTGTAAGGTCTTCACGTTACTCCTTTTCACGCACATCACAGTAGGGACAGGGAAAGAAGTGATGTAGAATTCCATAAGAGCCTCTTCTATAGGTCTGGTAGTGACCGGGATTTTGTTGAACAAGGTGTTGAACCAGATATTGAAATCCTTCACCTTTTCTTTGGTTTCCATTTTCAAATGGGATAGTTCTAGGACTAAGGCAGCAGTGCTTTTGTCATTGCCATACTTGTCTAAAAAGACTTGTTGAAAGGTATCCCACGAGGTGATCAATCAGGGTAAAAGGGAATAGGTGACTGACTATATCTTCATCAGCTACCCCCAACATGCGCACGACCAGGAAGAATGAATTGATATGGTTTTTAGCAGTGTCTCCCCACTCAGGATCAAATTTAGGTAGTACCTTTCTGCATTCTTGGGTAAGGGATGCTGCTGTCGAGGTACTGCTACAACATCTTGTGCAAGCCAAGGAGGGAGTGCTCCCGGAGGAGGTGGAGGTTGATTCCCACCTAAAGGAGGAAGTAGAGGTTGATTCCCACTAGGAGGAGGAACGTTAGCCATATTATGGATAGGGAGGTTCTAGTTGAGGGTTTCTTCGTTAGGATTTTTTAAATTAGGCCAGGGATTGCCTTCAGAAGGGGAATCCTCATGAATTTATTCACAAGGAGAGTCAATACTTTGTAAAAAGTCAAGCAGAATACCTTCAAGAGAAGGGGCTGCAGATGTCTCTCCGTTTATGTGATAGACCCTTAGCTTTCTTTTTGTTGTCAGAGGTAGAGACTAAAAGATAGGGAGCTGTGATAGGGAATGAGCATAAGCTTGAGTAAGTCTTCTGACTGGTTGTTCCTGAGTGACAGGGTACTCCCATAGTCTCTCTTTCTTGGATGACCCAGAAAGAGGACTTAGATGGGTCTCTGTTTCTTCGAAATGAGGCTCTTTCAAATGGGTGGAGTGGTTTTTTTGGCCTCTATGATCCATACATTAATCCTTTTGAATCCATGCGTGGCACTTATGGATGAAATTTTGAAAAGTTGTGGACGGCGATTCAGGCCCTCCTTCTAGTGCCAATTTGTTCACATGGTGAATGTTCTCTATACCAACAAGGGGAACTAACCTGATCACATGCCCCAACTAGGCCTACTTTCATTTGGGATGGCTATTTCCAATGGGTTTTAAGGGACCCTGTGAATTGTAATACGTGTTGAAGGATTGCTTCTGAGAAGAAGACTTCAATTAAATCAACAAAATAAAATAGCTAACCACTATGTATGGAATCCTATCTAAACTACTTCTACTTTCCTATGCTAAACTTAACTATTCTAGTCTATCCTGCAGGAGCATGATGAAAGAGATTGAACACCATAAATAAATTCCAAGTCCAAAAGAATCAATTACTATGTTCATAGATGAACAAGGCTGTATTATAGCTTGATTGCAGTCAGATTACTCACACAAGAATACACATTTCTTTTCTTACAAATAAACTAGCAACTGGTGTTTAATACGATTTTGAATCAAAGATCACTCATTAGTTAACCATGTAATTGAATCATATTCAAATAAACAAGACTAATCATGAACAATATGCCATCAATATACATAAACATGAATCACATTTATATTCATGCCAGCAGCAACACCCTGCTTCAAAACACCTCAAAGAAAAGGAAAATAAATCAGAAACTATAGGCTCCTTCTTCGACCAAACAGTCCTCCTTATTCACAATAAATCAAAACTATTCATATCAAAACCAAAAAAGCCCTTTCTCATTTTCCGAGGTAATACTTATGTAAAAGCCCCTGACTCTAGGTATTCCATGCCTCTACCTCTTGCCCCACTATTTTCGATAGACAAATCTAGTATACAGAGATAGGATCGTCAACATAACCTGTGACACGTAGAAAGCATATCTAATAGAGTGCTTCATCTCCTGAGGAAGTGAATAGATGTTGATAAAAAGTGTGACTATTTTTTGCCTTCCCATGATGAAAACTGGGACAACTTTGCTTTCGTAATGTACATGCAACGCATGGGGTTCTGACCTAGAACGCTTGAGGCCAGACCATTGAATGCAATTCTTCTTCATACATGACTCTTCAAATCCACTCCTGTGTCCTTTATTTCTTTCCTGTAGAGATAGTTATCATTAGCTTCATGATTGTGAACAATATAACAGAAATGTTCAAACAAAACATAAATTTTACCTTTATTAACTTTTATAAAACTATGGGAACAATTATGAAAAAGGATTTACGCATAAAACACAATCAACACACAATTTCCCACTTAATCCATAGTCTTGCCATAGTTTTTGAGGGCTTCACTTAATCGCAATTAGATATCATACCCTCCGCGGGTTGTAGTACCCTTGCCTTCCACTTCCCCAATGTGCGACTACACTATTGGGACTCCACAGGCCTGCCTTTTACACTAAAAACCTATTCCCTTTGGTATATCATAAATTTTGGAAAAAACGGGAAAATAAAGAAAATCCTGCCCCGATCAGTCGAGCCAGACCTCTAATTTTATATACCGGGGCTTATAAATATCGTTGGGTCTAGCATTTTTCATATCGCAATATGCACAAGCTTGAGGCTCTACCGATTGTGACATGTGATATGGCCCTGAACCCAAAAACATTTATATATGCATTAATACCACCGACGGGTCCATAACAACAGGCTTGCCTTTGAAAACGAGACTTCAATTTTTTTCAAAAAACAAAGGAATATATGGGGAAAACCATTTTTGGCCATAAGGCTAGACTTGAAATGCTATATGCTCCAACTCATAATAATCGGTGGATCCGGGTATAATAGTATGCCTTATATGCAGGCCCCGGGCCTTGCTGATTGCAATATGGGATTGGGAGGGTGGACCCAATAGAATATATATCGTGGTTAATATGGCCGTCGAGTCTGGAATACATACATGCCCTTTATATATATGGTTTTGGGGCTTGGCTAATAGCGATTTGTGATGGGGCTCCAGATCCGAAATATATGCATTTGGGTTAATAAAACCTGTCGAGTCTGGAAGCCATAAATGCATTGTGTTGATTGCGATAGGCCCAAAAAGGGTTTATGCGCGTTTAGCGAAGCATTTATATTGTATGGAATTATGATGGGAAATTGAAGTGATAGAGGGTTTTGTGAGTTAAATAAATCCCGTTGAACATAGGAATGAAGGGTTTAAACGCGGTTGTATGCGGGGGATTTATTAAGGGGCTTAAACCATTTGTGAAAACTTCTCGAGGACCCATCAAAAATTGTTGCCAATGGAAGTTTTGATAGGGTGGTGGTTGGGGCCACAATAAGTAGATACAAAACTATCTTAGCAAACATGCATTTCCAAAGAGAAGGTAAAAAGGAACATTGGGAAAGATTGTCCAAAAGAAATCAAATCTAGAGCTGAAGACACTAATGGTTACATAAGGATAGAGGAAGAAGAAGATGCAAGTGCTCGTAGAGCACATGAAATAGAGCACAAAGAGAGAAAGGACAGGGAAACAAACTTTATTATAAAGGGAATATGAGATTATGGGAAGAATGAAAGTACTCTCAATTTGACTAGAGACTTTCTGAAAGAGAAACTACATTGGAAAGGGAAAATTTACCAAGAAAGGAGGGTTGGGAGGATATGTCAAGAAATGCCTCGACCCATAAAAGTCACCATCGAAAGCGTACAAGACAACCACCAGCTTTTGGGCAAAAAGAAACTCTTGAAAGGCTCACACTTCTTCCTCAATGCATATTTAGTGAAAAAACAATAAGAGGAGAGAAGGGATGAAGTGGAGAAAACTAGAATAGGGAGAAATGAAGGGAAAATGGGATGGTTGTATAATGGTAAAGTCATTATTGTAGTGTTTGGGCCTCCAGGAAAAACAGGGCAGCAAGATGGCGATAAAGAAAAACAAAGAATTATATAATAGGGACGAAAACAACAAGAGAAACATGGAGGAAAAGGGGTGGCTCAAATTTGAGTCTTATGTGCCAAACTATGTCGTAGTCAAATCCTGCTTAGGTCTACCTAAGTTTGGTTTTTTGGAATTGTAGAGGTTTCCCTTGCGGGAGGGGACCTGGGTTAGGACATATTGCAGAAGGTAGAGACATAATTTGTCTCACAGAAACTCATGAGCATGATGATTGCAAATATCATGTGTTTGAAGGTTATTTGAAGTTGGTAGTTTAGAACAAGGTAGCAGAAAATGGCAAAGGGTATGGGGGAATACTAGTTTTAGTGAAAGAAAAATAAGATCGTTACATTCAGTTAATTATAGAAGATGAAACTAAACAATATTTATGGTTGAAAATATTATAGAATGAGAATCACATAATAATTGGAGCATGTTATTTTTCCCCTCAAGTCTCAAAAACTTACAAAAATAAGGGGCTTGACGATAAGGATTTGTATACAGCTTTAAAATAAGATATTTCCATGTACTCTCAATAGGGAGAAGTTCTTTTAGTGTGAGATTTCAATGCTAGAACAACAAATAATCAGCCTATAATTATTTGTTGCAAAGAGGATAACGATCCTATTTGGCTCACTTAAGAGGAGAATCCCCAATGGGTGAGGTGTTCAGAAGATGAAAAAGTTAGCAATCATTTTGGAGGCAATTTTATTACATTGTGTGGGGCTTTCAACTTAATTATTTACAATGGTGTAGATATATGGGAAAGGTCTCGGAACTTCACTTGCAACACATACAATGGAGTAAGTGTCGTTGACTATGTGATGTGTTCACAAAGCTTGCTCGAAAAGATAGATGAAGTTAATATTGGAGAGCATATTTGGGACTTAAAATTAGACCATAACCCAATTTATATAATATTATCATGGTTAGCAGAAATGCAGTATAGGAGTAAAATCCAATGCTCTTGACAATCACTATCAAGGGGGAAATTCTTCTAACACAAGAAAATTGTACTATCTTTAAGACAATGTTAGATAGATTAATTCAGAAGGGGAAAACTAGTTTCAAAAGCTTCAATAATCATGAGTTAAAAAATATAATTCAAAGTGCACTTGGGAAGTGAAAAAGAGAAAAAATAGAAAATTTGAATCAAATTATTTTCCTGTACATGCTTAGTTTGATGAGGAATGGAAAATGGCAAGGAGAACCTTGAAGAAAGGAAGGAAATGAGAAGATGAATGTAAAGTTATATAAGAAGATACTAAAAAGGAAAAAATATGAGTTCATGCAAACAAGGAGAGACAAGTTAATATATTTAAGCAAGAATAATCCAAAGCTTTTTTGGTAGGAACTGCAACCAAGGAGGAGCAAATTTAAAATAATATTGCATCTAATGAATGGTTTGAATATGCAAGGCAACTCTATGAGAAACAATATGAGGCAGAGCCCCCCCAGGATCAACACAACTTCAAAGCTCTTCACGTTACACGAGGTGGAGAATGGAGTTAAGAAGCTGAAAACAGGAAAGGCAAAGGACTTAATTGAACTTCAAGCAAAGTATCTAAAATGGGGAATCGACACTCTTGCACCACACATCATGGAAATATTCAACAACATCATTCAGCAAGGATTCCCAAGAGACTAGAAAACTAACCCAGCAATACCCCTTTTTAAAAGTGGAGACATTAATAATCCATCCAACTATAGAAAAATCATGGTCAATCCTTTATTTGCAATGATTTTCAGTAGAATAGTAGAAAACAAAATTAGTAAGTGGGTAGAAGTAAAAGAAAGGAGGGCAAGAGGACAAGTGAGTTTTAGGTGGAAGAATTCTACAATGGATCATGGTATCACATTGAGACACATTGTTGAAAATGCTTGGGAGGAAAAAGAAGAAGCATTTTCCTACTTTTTTGACTTCAAAAAAGCATTTGAGTTTGTCCCTAGAGATAAGTTGTGGTGTAGAATGGAAGAACTTGAAATTCCTACACATTATAGAGACATTGTCCATAGACTTTGAGATGGTGTTTGGTTGGGGAAGATTGTGATAAAGCTTCTTTTATATGCTAATGATATTGCATTGATTTCTAAATAGGACCATGGATTGCAAATGCACTTATATGCCCTTGAGCATTTTGTATAGCAGCGGGGATGCAAGTCAATACTAGCAAGACCAAAATCATGATTTTGTCTAATAAAAGGAAGCAAGGTGAGTATACTTTCTTCTTTTAAGACAAATTTCTTGAAGAATTAAATGAGTACAAGTACCTTGGGATTGATTTCAACATCAAACTCAATTGGGAGGACTGCAAAAAGAAGAGAATCTTAAGAGGGTGGCAGGCATTATATGCTCTTTAAACAGATGTAGATAGGGAGAGTTATGGGATTGGAAAACGATTAAAGTGATTTTTGGACTCTTAGTTTGTCCAATGATGCTATATGGGTGTGAATTGTGGGCTAGCAGCACCCCCATCTCAAAATGGAAACAAATTGAGAAAATCCAAATATGTTTGATCATGAGAAAGTTCAAAATAAAAAGTTTAGTACCTTATGAGATAATGTTGAGTGAAACATGAGCAACTCGCATTGAAGCAATTGCTATGGTGTGGCTCATAAAACATCTAAAAATAATTGAGCAAATGACTCTAGGTAGATGGCCTAATTTTATCTTCAATAAAGGCATGAGTGAAAGAAAGAAAACATGGATGAAACAAAACTACAGATGGATGAAAAATGGAATATCTACCTCAATGCCTGTCTCACAAATAGCAATGAACTAAATGATTTTTTTATGGAGAAGTTTCATAAAAAGGTATGGGGAAAAGAGTTAGGTAGAAAGATGAAGTATTTGATTGAGGAATTCAACCCTACTTGTGATCTACAACAAAAGGAGTTCATTGTAGCTAACATTTCGTGGAGGGCAAAGGTTCTTATTTCTCAATCAAGGACCAACTCGCATCAACTTCTGTGTGAAACAGGACAGTGGAAATGGCCTAAAGAAGCTCAGGAATAATAAGTGTGTACATTTTGCACGTCTCTAGTTGTGAATCAGAAAAACGTTTCATTTTCGAAAGTGATGCATTCAAAGACATCAAAGAAAGTTATGAGAACATGTTAACATCAGTCTCTTAGTATTTGTCTTTTTGGCGAGGGGATTGTTGGAAGGTTGGACCATCTCAACATCAATTTGAAGGTTGGGCCAACTCATTATCAATCTCATAGACAATTTTTAGTCTCGTGGACCTTAAAATATCATTTCATTTCAATAGGCTAAAAAAAAATCTAAAAACATTTTTTCTTACATTAATAGAGTTTACCACATCAAAAACTTGTTCCTACATTAATAGAGTTTTACCTTACCACGTGAAAGATTTAGATTTTAATTTTAAAGCACATGAAAATACATTCTCATAATAAAAATACATCATGATAAACACATGATGTTTTATGAGCCCATTCAAGAAACATATTTCAACACATTAGTTTATGAGAAAGTCAAGGTATTAAGACATAGTATGGGGCTTTTACAAAATATATGATTTTTTTAACGTGCAAATGTTGTCCATTGTAAGTAAGAGTTGGGGAATAAATGTTTGACCATACATTTTACCAACTCTACATTAAATGAACTTTCATTTGTTGCCCATTGTAAATAAGAGTTGGAGAATAAATGTTTGACCATACATTTCACCAACTAAGAGTTGGAGAATAAATATTTGACCATACATTTCACCAACTGTGTATTAAATGCTCATTTGACATTAATTATGTGATGCGTTGTGGAATAGATAATTTTTACTACTACTCATAACTTTATTTAATCTTAATCTGTCCCTCTTCGTGCAAACAAAACTTACTTTATTTAATCTTAATCTGTCTTTGCGTGTGCAAAGAAAATCCGCAACCTGCAAACAAAATCTACCAGGCAAGGGCAACAGCTAACCAGCCTACCATAGGGCATTAAATGACTGGTTAGCTGCATGCCCTTTAACTTTATAACATACCCCATTATTTTTCATTTATCTATGCGCGCGGGAGTGTTATAAAGTTAAAGGGCATGCGCTAACCAGTCATTTAATGCCCTATGGCAAGCTAATTAGCTCTTGTCCCAGGCAAGTATGGTTGTTCTCACATGAATAACTGTCGTGGTTGGGATAAATTTTCCAACAATTTTTGGAACCATCATGTCATGGTTGAGATTAATTTTCCAACAATTTTTGGAACCTTAACACAATTCCAGATTTCTTGTGTTGGATTTAGTGACTTTGACATTGACTCTTAATAATAGGCAACTTAGGCCTAGGAAAAAAAACATATAACTAACCTATTTGAAATTTAGACAATAAATTTTAATGATATGATTTAAAATAATATTGGAATGATTTTGAAATAATATTTAATAACTTAATATTTAAAATTTATTTAAAAAAATTATAAACATATATTATTAATGATGAATAATTATATAATCTACTCTAGTATCGGAGGCCGTCTTTAGTCTCGTATAAAAAAATGTTATAGTTCCATATCATATTCTATGGAATGAAAAGGATCTTAAGAAAATTAATCTCGAGGTCAGTAACTCCCTGAGGTCAGTAAAGGATCTGGTCGACCCCAAAGACATGAAAGGGGTCTATTTGATTCCTTGCTCTTGTGGGACCCCTTATATAGGGGAAACAGGGTGCTCCATCTAGCAGAGAATTGGCGAGCATGCAGCGGACCTGAGGCATGGTAGAGTAAAGTCCTCAGCTCTAGCAGAGCATGTGGACAAAACCAAGCATCATGTCTGCATAGAAGAGGCCAAAGTCATTGCCAGGGTGGATTGGTTTCATCATCGCAAGTTAAGGGAAGCTATCGAAATTGAGCGAAGACCCATCAACCTCAACAGAGATGATGGGTGGAAGGTTAGTAGAAATTGGATCCCTGCGTTGTCGTCTTAAATTTTCTTCCTCCCCTCTGTTCTTCCAGGTTCTTTCTTTTGGTGGTATGATTTTGTCTTGTGAGTCTGGTTTTCGTTTATCGTTGGCAGCATTGTTCTTCGTAGGATTATCCTCCTCTTGTGTAGTATCACATTTTATGTAGAAATTATGAAAATTGAGCTTAAATTAATCATTAACTATTCTTACATTATTAAAAACAATATTAAAACAAAGGGCAATGCAATTAACAGTCTTTTATAGCTTTTTTATTAATAAGAAATATCTCCCTCATCATGATAATGTTAATTCATAAGCATTTAGTTCTTTTAGTATTCATTGTCCCTCATTTATATTAATTAATAGTATAACCATAACATAGTATTGTTATTTAGGTTTTTATAGACTAATTTAAATATATTAATTAATTAATATTTATTTTTAATATTATTAATTATATGTATTAATATTTTTATACATATAACATTAAAAATTAATTTATATATATAATATCAAATTAATCTGCAATTATCCTAATTTAACCTTTTTCTATAAAATTAATACATATAACCCCTCGTATTTTTATTTAGGACATTAATTAATTAACTAATTATTATTTTTATAGGACTTATTATATATATTATTATTTTACGCATACAATCTCAATAATTAACGTATATATAATGCATTATTATTTTAATAAATTATTAATTAATTTTTAATTGACCCAATTTAACGGTCTTCTATAAAATCTATTATTAATTAATTATAAATATGATTAATTAGGATAACAATAATAACAAATAGGGCTTTTAGAAGATTAGGTACAATAATATTAGAATATACATATATATTTAAGTCAGATTTAATAAATCAATTAAATAA